>CALNXJ010000141.1:0-147500 GCA_942486045.1 Pocillopora meandrina
TCTGTCTATTGTCAAGTAACTGCGAAAAGATCTTATATTGTTTTTCATTCAAGTGATCTAGTGATTCAAGTGAGCTACTATTGTGATGTTCTGTTTCGATTCAATTAAGCTCGCGTTTTTGCATGAAGTTGTGTAAAATTACGTAGTGCTGGTAGCGTTATATTTCTCGCTAGTATAGGCTTTGTTTTGGTTACACAATTCTCATTACTAGTTGATTTCAGATAAGTCAGTCGTTTCGTTAGTTTTTTGCTTACGCCGTGTTACTTTTGCTTAAGAGTTTTAATACCAGACCTGGTTACGCCACAAATTGTAAATACGTTTCTATTTTTTTAGCTCTGTCGTTAGTCTTGTTGTCGTTATGTATGTACTTAGATATTTGTATTAATTATTTATTTTCAGTCGAATCACATGTACACATCCTTACATCTAAATATTCGTCTCGCGGGCAAACAGATTAGCTATGCATTCATTTTGTGGCGTTAAACGTATGGTCTTTAGTTACAGTGAATCTTTTATATCCTGATAAACCTCGACTTTAATCGACAAGGATTTTGCGAAGGCCATAACCCATTACACTTCTTAAATGAATGAGCCCAAACTTTCTGGTAATGTCATTCTTTGTGCACAGCCCCTTGATTCCACGACACAATTTGCAAGAGAACACTGTGATGGGTGCAAGGTATCCAAATAATGTGATGATTGGTGTGAGATACAAACCCTTATGCGGCAATCTGATTGGTGCGAGGTACATACCCTAATGCAGCGATCTGAAGTCAGTCGTTGGTCTCTGGCCTAATTCGATCAGTTAAGGTTTTCTGCACGCAAAGTTTAACACTGCGAACCTTGCGCTAGAAAACCTTGTCCATTTTACTTGGAAATGCGCTTTTTCTTGATTTTAGAAGAAACCATTAGGCTCTATCTTAAAATTAAATAAAATTAATTATCAACATGCATAAACTTAACATATTAACATTTGACACTTTATCACTTGACATTTTATTTCAAACTTGGCCCCGTCCATTGATATCTTTTTTTTTTATTGAGTTTAACACTGAAAGGTCAGTTTTGTTCTAAGATTTTATGGACCTGTCTGTAGTTCTCTAACATTTTGGGTCCTTTTTAGTGGTAGTGTTGACAATTATAATAATTATAACAGTATCAATGATAATAATATTGATGACAATGTTATGAGTAATAATAAAAGTTTAGGAAGTATAGTCTATCATACCCTAAACCTCCGTGAAAAAAAATATTTAAGCTAAGGTATTATTATTATCATGTGGTTTGAGTTTGGTATGATGATTACATAAAATTTAAAATTGCTTGTCGATCATTTTAAGTCGTATTTTGTTTTTTCCCAGTTCAAACAGTTTCAAGTACAATTGCCACTTCATCCCAAACAACTCCCGCAGGTAATTGTTTTTATAGGCGTTTCTTTAACCTCCATGTAAAACTATGTCATCATAACAGCTTGTTCTTTGGTGTTACGAAATCAGTTTGAGTAAAAGACAAAGAGTGAATTAAGTCACTAAGGGTCTGGAACTTAGCGAAGGACTGTAGACTCACAAACAGTCATAACACATACTGCTAAATCTATATCAAAATTGAAATACTTGTTTGTAAAGTTGTTACTATTCCGTAATTACCTTTCATCAAAGACAAACTTATACGATTATGTGAATCTCGTCAGGTGTCATGCAGCGACTCAAAATATCTTTATGAGTAAAAGGCTGTACCTTCCACTATGGAATGAATAAGAATAAGCATAATTATAGATGTATAAATGTATTATTTTTATTTTTATTTCTCTTAAGACTCCTTCCAATATTTTGAGGCCTATTATGCTGGCCATCTTCAAACACAAATAACATGATTCATGAGGCTCTGCAAAACTATTTGCAAAACTATTTTTCAAGTGGAGTGGGGGGGGGGGGAACGAACTATAGTATTCGTTCAAAAAATATAATTCAATCCCTCTGTGTGCCTACTTACACATGTTACTAGTTTCTGTATCAAATATCAAAACATTGTGAAAAAGGCTAATCGTAACATGTTTATGCTATTGCGTGCATTAAAACATAAGTTTACTCTCGAGCTTAGTAGCGCACTCTGTCAAAACGATCTCTGCTGGGATTATTGGACAATGTTCAAGCTGAATTGTTGCTAGATAGAAACAACTTCTCAGCAGTTTTTGAGAATCAAGGCTCTTCATGTTTTTTTTGTAAATGTAAAAGGACACGGCCTTCCTTTAGCTTCAGAAAGCACAGAAGTTTACCTGACAGCGACAATACAGGGGAACTGTAGCAGACGTTCAGAAGTTGCTGCGAAATTTCCAGAAATGGTTAGATAATCTACTTGATCCATATACCGGAGTTTACACAATACTGTCATAAGATTTATCATTATAATCAAAAGGGAATCTTAATCAATCTGCTCTTGAACGAAATCTCAATATTTCTGTTAAAAAAATGACATTCTGAACGATCTTCACCTATGAAACAAGTATTCGAATTTACATTTTTTCTTCAAATGTCCTTCTAGGCTTGTCAAATTGCCTTTAAGTTTGGCTGCTCATCCGCCAACACCGTGAACACCAGGTAAGGTGCAGTTTGTCTCGACACTGAAACAACAAACGCTAACGCAATCTGTGTTTTGGGGCGGGGAGGAGCTCTATCTCAGTTTGGCGTATTATAGCGTTAAACTGGTGTCTCTGCTCTGAAAAAATCTTCTTTAATGCAAAATAATCTACATTTGAATACGTCTTACTCTTTTCGGCACGGTGTTCGATTCGGCATTTTACATCCTTCTCCCCTTACCTAGGTGTGGCAGTGTTGTTCTCGACTTCATGATGAGGTTCAATCGAAGTGTAGTCGTCAGCAATGTTTTGACTGTCCTGTTGGATGCTGCGAGGCACGACAAATTCGGAGGTTTTAAAGTCGATCCAGAATCAATTAAACAAGTGTTTATGCCCGCAGACGACTCGGAAAGCACAACGAAAGGTACATTTTACCAAGAAATATTATTGTTAAATGTTTACACGTATTCGTCCCGAAGATGGACTTTTTCTAACTGTATTCCGTATCTGTTAATTAAACAACTCAATCCTGTGAGTCACATATTTCTAAGTTGTGTTTTTGTCGCTGTTGTTGTTTTATTCAATCGAACAAAATTTTTCTTTTAAAAATTATTATAGAGAGAGTAGCACCTTGCTTTTCCTTAGTACCTAGCCAATTAGAGTTAACGGTTTTCGTTTATGAGCGTAAGCTAGGTAGTGAGAGCAGTGTACTGACCACGATCACTGTAAATGTTGGTTGAATGTTACCTGATCAAGCTTTGTATAATGATTCGTTTTAGGTCCTGAGGAATGTAACTGCCCATCTAACAACGTCTCGTTAGCCATAAATGGGGTTCTTGCCTTCATAATCGTTCTTCTAATTATTTACATAATCTGGCTACATAAGAAAGGTAGGTAAAAAATTCATAATCTATGATAGAAGGTTTGGCTGCAAGATTCATTATTAAGCAAAAGCAAATCTTGACCCACATCCACATCATTTGTCTTTTTTTTCCTTTCGTTCTTTTTCAGGCGCTGTAGGGAAACAGAGGTAAGAATTTACTGGCACTTGGATTGTGTCGATGTAATGTTCCAGATATGGTATCATCGTAGAACAAACTTCCACTTACATTGATTCTTTGCTCAAAATAAATATTTTTATGCTTTCTCAATTGTAGGACTTATGAAGATGAAAGAGGTGTTTCCTACGTAAGTTACAGCTAAGACATTGAGGTCATGTTAGTGTGGCCAGTAATTATGTCATCTCACTTTACCTCTACTCTCTAGAAGGAAATAAACGCTTGCAACAAATAGGAAGGAAAAAAGGTGTAGTTCTACTAAAAAGGCATAATGCATTAATGACAGGTACAATGAAATAATGACTCGGGAAGAAGTTTGACTCGATAGGATCTTTGTCGTGGGATCATGTCCTTTACCAAGCTGTTCCATCGATTTTCCTTCGGTTGTCCCTGGTTCAACTGCGTGGTTTCACTTCATAGATCGCAAACTGGTCTGCACCCGGTTGATATTTGTTTTGTAAATAATTTTTTTTTCACGCCGTTTTGGCCGTCTCTTTATCTTGATGACTTATTTTCAAAGCGTTAGTCCAGGAGCTTAGTACAGCAAGAGTTTTTTTTTCGTGTGTGCATTTGTCAAAAAATTGCACTACCAATCGACGATCTTCATGTTGCAGTTTGTAGCTTCAACGAATATACTATGAACCTCGATCACTGCATTGGACATGATAGTTTCAATGGCAGAGAACAAAGTGTTAGTAATAATAAATATCAGTAATATTTAAGGACAAGAGATTATAAACTATTAATAATCTCTTGTTATGAAATAATATAAACGCTTGTCTGATGAAAACGGGTAAACTGATTTTTATAAAAATGTAGGAAATTTTATTGGGATTAATAACAGATTTGTATATGAATACCTTGACGGTATGTTGGTTTAATAGAATGAAACAGGATTAGAAGATAGCGAACCAAGTCTACCCGATTCAGCAAAACTCACCCAGCCTCCTGCGGAATATATGGATCTCATAGAAGTCAACAAACATGATAGAAAAGCACAAAGTGCCGCTTCAGGTGCTGATTACGTGCCTCTTCATCCGTTAACACGCTGCTGGGAAGTTCCAAGACACCACGTGACCATAGAAAAAATTATTGGTAAAGGTGCTTTTGGTCAGGTTGCCAAGGGAACAGCAGTAGGACTTCGAGGGAGTCCTGAAACGACCACAGTGGCTATTAAGATGCTTAAAAGTGAGTTCTCGAACTGTAAATTGAATGACAGTCTTGGCCTACAGTCATATACTATTACCGGGTTACGTAACTTTTGGCTATTTGTCATTCGATAACTTATGTCGCTATTCGACATTTTGCATATTATTCCCGTTAACCAATTTTTACTCCTTGTTTTTAACGCTCCAGCAAACGCTACTGAATCGGACAAGAGAGATTTGATGAAAGAACTTGACACAATGAAGCAGCTGAAACCACATCCTTATGTCATTAAACTTCTGGGATGAGTTACAGAATCTGGTAAGCTTTGATTATGAGGTCCAATTTTGCTGTACACATTTTGCATCTGATTTACTCTGTAGCGCTTTCTCGTCATTGATAATTTGCTTCAATGGAAGATTCACTGCTTCACAATCGCGCACAACAAACAACCATCGCATATGGTAATTTTATCCTTTTTTAGCTAACAGCGACGCTCTTGGATTTGCTGATAGACGAAGACCAAATATTTGCCATTGTACAAGCCATTCTGTTGTATGAGCAGAATCGTTTTTTCTAAGGGAATATTTGGCCTGTATCTTCTTATGAGACCGTTACAAAGTTTTTCAGCTTTTCTTCGTAAAATTACATCTTGTTTTCGTGCGATTTCTTCAAAAGTATTGAACCTGACTGTGCTATTTATTTATTTTACTTATTGCTAATTTTCTAGAGGGAGAAATATATAAATGAAACTGTTTCATTTCTTCAGAACAGCTGCTGGTTTTGATCGAATATGTGCCTTTTGGGGATCTGCTGGGTTACCTGAGAAAGAGCCGTGGATTAAAAGACACTTACTTCAAAGACCCGGATATCAAACCACAAACAAATCTGACGTCACAGCAGCTGATGAAGTTTGCTTGGCAAATTGCTGATGGAATGAGTTATTTGTCCTCAAAATCTGTAAGTTAATTACAAAGGCACCAAAGAAAAACAATTCTAAAACCTTCTTGTAGGGTTTATCGTCATGTTAAGCTCTGTCTTGCATAGAAAAATACGTCTTCACAAGATCACGCCCGGGATATGCAAACGTATTCTTACCGTCTTGTTAAGGCTATTTCTTTAGGGCCAGGAACCCTACCAATTTTGACGTCATCACCTAAGTTATATTTCAGTGTGCGAATGGCGATATTTGTGCATCGCTGCAAGTGTACCTCATCGAAATAAAATATCTGGGTTTTTCTCGTGTAGGCAAAGGCAGAGACGGGAAAGAATAGGATCTTTTATTCAGCCTAAACTGAGTGTGCAACGAATATCCATTTTACTGACAAGAAAGAAAAGGAATCAAAACTTGAAATTAAAAAATTCGTCTTTGGTTGCTAAACTGCTACATTACAGAACCCTATTTCGAATAAAATCTTAAGATAAGCTTTCTCTGAAATAATTATGTATTGCAGAAATAAAGTGGTTTTCTTCTCTTTGGAATATGGAACAGCGATTATCGTAATTTTAATTTTCTGCCATCTGGAATAAAGAGAAATACACACACCATATTATGTCGCTGGATATTTCTTTTTTCCTGTCTGAACCATTTCATTTCAGTTCTTTTTCTTCTGGAATCGCTAATTTTTGCTCTCGGATCAATGCTTTCTTAGATCATTCACCGAGACCTTGCGGCTCGTAATGTGTTGGTTGGACAAAAGGAAACGTGTAAAGTGACAGACTTCGGAATGGCCAGAGATGTGCAGCAGGAAAATATTTATGAACGAAAGACTAAGGTAATCAAGAAAGAGGGGAGGTGGGGGCGGTACTACATATCGTTCAGTTTACTGATCTTTCACATCATAGTTCTGTTAAAGCTGATATACTCCTGATTTCGATCACAAAATCCTTGGATGGGACCTTAATGAAAATATTAGCCATGCGTAAACGAGTGTAGTTTTAAATATCACTGTCTTTGACCGGTCGCTTCCTATAATTTTTTTAACTGTTTCAAAAAGTGATATTTGAAATCTTTAGGGCCGTCTTCCCGTGAAGTGGACAGCTTATGAGGCCTTGATGTATGGTAAATATACCACGAAAAGTGATGTGTAAGTATACCTGATTATTACCCGTAGCAATTTTCCAACAAGTTTTACCAATAGAATAAGAGAGAGGGTAAGTTTTGGGCTCGGTAATGAAATAGAGAAAGATGTTCTTCATCCTCTCACGAGCGTTGGACAATGAAAAAATTCTTGACTCTTCATGAGGAATCGAACCTCAGACCATCGGATTCCGCGTTCCGATGCTCATACCACTGAGTCACAGGAACTCTACGGTGAGCTAGGTCTATTACTAAGTTTATTTGACACGCGTCCTGCATACTGCAAGGATCAGCAATGTCGATAGAGTCATGTCTGTAAATTAAAATAAGAGAGAGAATCGGAGCGCGGAATCCGAAGGTCTGAGGTTCAATTCCTCGTTGGGAGTCAAATTTTTTCTTTGTCCCACACTCGTGACAAGACGAAAAAAATCTTTCTCTAAGTGTTATAAATTTTAACTAGGGCATGAATTCTATGCTTTGTCAAAGAGTACATGTATTTTAATTGTCGTATATAATGTTAATGTCTTCAGTCACCCAATATATATTTGTTTGATTTGTCTCTCCGCAGATGGAGTTATGGAGTTTTGCTGTACGAGATTTTCACCATAGGTAACATCGAATGGAAATTTATAAGGCCCTGTAGATGTTTTTTGCTATATACCATGTTTAATTAAGCAATTTAACGTGTTCAGTTAGACAAACGTAATGAGCTTCAAACTACATCAAATGACCTGGGTGGCGTTTCAGTGAAGGTCGTTTTTTCGTCACATTTATATTTCGATGGTCTTATGGTTCTTCCAGGTGGTTCACCTTACCCACGAATGGATGGAAGAAAAATTGCAAACTTACTTCAGGATGGATACAGGATGCCTAAACCACAACACGTCGATGAAGAATTGTAAGTGTTTTTTCAATTCGTTCTCTCTCACCCTACAAGGAAGCGTTCTTTAAATCTCTAACAGATCTTTTGAACAATACCAGGTATCAGATTATGATGAAATGCTGGAAGAATGACCCAGATGCAAGACCAACTTTTACTGAATTGAAAAATCAGCTTAAGGACATGGAAACCCTACACAAGGTGAGAATTTTGATCAACATGAAAGTTTCTTTTCACGTTTGACCGACTGGCTTAGGCTCAGCTAATTAGGGTTTTAAACATATTAGCGTTTAGCTTAGATAGCGTGATTTTTACGAAGTTTGGATTGCATCTTCTTGTTATGTCACTGAAGCTAGCACTTCACGAAAAACGGGGAAGAAGCGAACTAGAATGCCCCTGCTACAATTGACTCATTATGGTTATTTAAAAGATGGTAGGATTATTGCAAAACTGCACTGAGACACGCAAAGAGTAGCAGACGACGACGCCATAAAATACTTTATTGAATTTGTTTTGGTGTGAAAAGCTGACCACTTGTGAGGATAACGCTTATAACTTAAGAGGAACACTTTTTTAATGATGCTGATTATTATATTATTCTTTTCTGCAGAAGCTGATCAACATGACAATGTACGACAAGCAGTTGTATGCAAACGTCGAGGATTTAATAGTGTAGTTAGATCATAGATTTCCGCGGTGACTGGCTTACAGTTTGAACACTTTGCCTCAGCAAGTTTCAGGGATGAATCATCTTTGCCTTACACGCTTACTTGGTAGAAAAAGCCATTTTGTATTAAGAAATTAGGCTGGAACGTTATGACTCAATTAATTTTATATTCTTAAACGCTGTAACGCTTTTATCAGTTTACTGATAAAGTATACTCTCATGTTCTCTGTAACATGTTTAGCACTTACACGCATGCTCGACACAAGCGTTTGAATTCAGTTTATTTCCTGGCTCAATTCTGAAAGGCAGGACAGCGCAAAAAAAAAAGCCAGTTAACTAGATTGATGAGATCTAGCTCAGATTGCCATAGTTGTCTACAGTTTTAGTAAATTGCTGAAAAATTGTTTTGCCGCAAAACCCGCTCGATTTTAGGAAAGCTATCCGGCGCATAAACTGCTTTCCCTAAGACCGCATTTACCTGCGATACCAACTCGAAATACTTTTACACTGAAAGTATTATTAATTAAAAATTAACGTTATCCTAATAGAAAAATTATACTTGGCACATTACTTGAGCAATCGTCTTAGCTTTGAATCAAAGTGCTCTGTGAGCAAACTCGTGAATTGACAGATGACTTACATAATTTTTTTGATTATGTTTAAGGTTATCTGGCTTAGGGAATTTTGTGGTTGATTGTCATATTTAGAGTACGAGCAGTAGTTCAGTGTTCGCTAATGTAGCAAATCAAATCACTTTGGTCGACAGAAAAATATTGGTTTCAGGATGAATTTGTATAAGCAATGGTGTCAATTACGTTGGTTGACAAGCGGCCTAAAAACTGTCTGCAGTTAATTTTAATCGTTCACAAAAAGTACATAGAAAGTTAAAACGTGGAGTATTTGGTTTACAATTAAACTGAACGATGTAACTTTTATTCATTTAATATCTGAATTTTCTTAAACAATTGGTTCGTAGTAAAAGAGCGAGCGAAGTTTTAGTTTAAGTTCTACAACAAATTTACGCTCTCGGTGAGTCTTTCCAAGTCCGTTCAATTTGGACATTTGTACCGTAAATTGCACAGTAGAAACTGAAGGAGTTCATTGAAAAAAGGCCGCATTAAATCCCCGTTTGTTTCGTGGGAGTGTATCATTCGAATTTAGTTTTCGTGGAGGAAAGACCAGATTTACACACGCCATTGCAGCAAACAAACGAACAAACTCTCACAACTTCAAAATAAAAAAATTGAGTTTACTCGCATTTTTTCCTCGCCGTTTACTTAATGAACAGAGATAAATCTTCGTTCATGAATGAATCGTCGATAAGAGTGAATAATACTCTCCGTTAGACATTGACTGTTTTTGAACTAAACATTGCCAAACTAGTTCCGTTGTTTTTCAAATGTTTTCTCGCGTTTTTTTTTCTTATGCTCCCCTTAATTGACAGGTGTCAGATTGTGACAGATACTTGTAAAAATAATGTTTCAAAGTTTGTTTGGAAGCCTTTTAAATCACCTTTATCTTTACGGAAATGAAAATGTTTCGGTGAGTCATCTCTCTTTAATTTGCATCACCTCCATTTTAACTACCATATACTCGCTCAAAAAATTGTTTAGTTTAGGAAAGATCTTTCCATATTTACAGCCCTAAATCATTCGGGTTCTTTCGGAAAGAATTTCGTCAAGTTTAAAAAAAATTAAATATGTTATGTACCGGCTAAGGGTCGGTCCGTATTGTGAAAAACTGTGACCTCGGTCTTAAAATGCTTTTCACCATACTGACCTCCCAGCCGGCAAATAACTTACATATATCATTTGTGTTTCTGGTTCAAAAGAAAAGGTTGGAAGTAAATGTGGGTGAAAAGCGAAATTTACTGTCTATCATTATAAATATTGGAAAATCAAGGCAATACCGTCTTAATGAAAACATTAATGATTCCCTCTTTATCAAATGAGACAAACAGGAACTAGTTTTGAGTGACATAACTAAGCCAAGACTGCCACCGTCATTTTGGACGTGCTAGGCAACGTATATTCAAGAACAAGATAGAATTTCATTTCAGACCTATTTATCCATTTTGTGGTGTATAAGTTTCGCATTTTGGTACGTAATATCTATTTAGAATCTTCAAATTGCCTTGAAACTTGGAAGAAAATTGTTCTTTAAACATTCACTGGAAATCGGTAGCCAAAATTATTTGTTTAGGTGTTATTTAATTTTCGTGTTAACCTGTAATTTCGTCAGTCGCCAGCAGCTTTTGTTGCTTCACACAAGAAAAAACACACGATACGAAATGCAATGATCGATTTTGTCCCCAATCTCACATTATAACAGAAAAAGCTTTTGAACACTTGTAAAGCTCCGAGCGCTTCGGAATAAGTGATATTTTTAATGAATCTTCGAATTGTTTTCAAGTTCAAGGATTGTAAATAGCAGTTTTATGGAAAACGAAGGTTGTTCTCTTATTTCAGTGTGAATCCTCGCACGCCATCCAGTCGCTAGCGCCGCTTGTTGAAACTAAAACGAAAAAAAATAACTCTTTTAAGATTATCATTGGCTTCTTTTTCACCTCACAACTATTCTTAGCAACAAAGGTCGCCATTTCGTTTGTTTATTACTCGCCAAAACTATCAAATGCACTCAAAAGTCTAAAACTGAAAAAAGTTTACAGGAATCGATCAATCGAGCGAGTGCTATTATCCAAATCATATCTACAACTCGCTCTTGCGCATGCGCGCGATTCACGAGTTAAAATGAATTTGCTGAAAATTTTATATAGAATTTGGAAGATTTTTGCCTAGAGGGAAATGACTTTTTCTTAACATTTCAATGTTAAAATTTGTGAAATACAAGGTATGAAATCCAAAAGAAACTTAATTTTTAGATCTGAAGTTTTTGGTAAATCAGAAATGGTGTTTTGTGATGAGAAAATTTCTTAAGAAAAATAGATCAATTTCGCGGCTAGTCTTAAGTCAGGCATGACTGACCAGGATTAGTCAAAAGTCACGTGGTTTGATGTAAATGGCCTTTTGTCAATAAACACTTTTTCTAAAACATTTGCTATAATTATAGCGTATAGTTATAAGATGAAACTCTGTACCATATGTAAAATCCGAGTACTCCTCGATCTCTTCGTGAATCTTATCGGTGTTTATCACCTTGCAGGTAAATAACTTTATCTCCTAGGATTTGTCGTCACAATCAGGAGCATGTCGCGAAAGTGTGATGATATTTTAACACTTACCATTTAAATGCACGGATTTTCCCCTGGAGATGTTTATTAAATCATTAGTGCTCTTTCGAGTACCCTGAGAGGATAAATAATAATAATAATAATAATAATAATAATAATAATGAGAACGGGTGCTGACCATACAATTTTGGAACAGTCAACAAAAGTTAGTGCTCTGGGAATTATGGGTAGTTGTCGTCAAGTAAACTGCGCTTTGTCACGAAAGAGGTAATAAACGGATTGGTAACGGGAGGTACAGTGTAAATTGCTATTACCGGCGTCCAGAGTATTGTCTTGGATAAGACCACTTATCGTTTTGCGTACATTTCCTGATAAATGCAAAGCGTAATAGTAAATGATGCGATGATAGCAGCTGAGTGAAAAAAACGGGGGAGGGGTGGGTCGGGTCGCGTACTGTTTTGCTGCTACTATCGCGCAGTTCATTTATTTCGTTCTGTTTTACTAACTGAACGCCTAGAACCGGCTAATGACTCCAAGTCTCTGCATTTTTTAATTCAGTGGACTTGCTTAAGAAATGGACGTAAGCTGTAATGAAAGAACCTTCGTACAATTACTTTATATACTTATTATAATATGTGCACTATACTTAACAGTTGTTCCATGAGCCCGCACCTGATAAGGACTGGCTATGCCAATCTCGTATCCAACAAGTCAGAAACAGGAACCAATGGAATAATTGACCGCACGACTTGACCACTGAGCTTGTACAGATGAAATGTTACCTCTAAATACCTGTCGGTTCATTCTGTCAATTGAATTTAAAAAAATTGACCCCTTCAGAAAACCTGTGTAGCCAAAGAAAGTAAAAAGGGAGACGTTGAATTCCACGTGTTTAAAAATATGTGGATCAACCCTAACCCAAACCAGAGGCTTCACGAAGCAAAAAAAATTGTTTAGGTTAATATGTAGTTCAGATTGACACTCGAATAAAATATGATTTGTTAAAAGCTTCTTTATAGACACTCTGGTCTTTATGTTTTATCGTTATGTAAATGAAATGGGTGTTTTGTATGGCGTAACATACCGTTCAAAATTCAGTCAGGTTATTTTCCCTATCGAAAAACTAATTTAAGTGTCGAAAATCAATTTAAAGGGTCCGTTATTGTTGGCCTCTTTCAGACCTCCTCATTGTCTGCTATTTCCCGTGTCTGAAAGAAAACATTCAAGGAAAATGACACCCGAGCCATGGGGTAAAAAATGCTCGGTGGGACCCGGCTACGCCAATTGTTTCGTAGATTTTATCGAACACCAATTATTCAGTCAATACAACGGCCCCAAACCTGAACTCTACGATCGCTACATCGACGACTGTATCAGCGCCACCTTTCCTACCAGGGATGAGCTGACTCAATTAATAGCCGTTATCAATTAATTTCGCCTGGCTCTGAAATATACGTAGGAAACTTCCGACACTTCTTTGGCTTTTCTAGACATCAAAATTTCAATTAAAGTCAGAAACAAGAGCCAATGGAATTACTGAGTTATTAAATTTTTTTCTTTTTGGTAATCCGTTTTAACTCTCAATTTTCTTCAAATTAAAGCCACCTGAAGTCAATATCATATCTAATCGTCGAAACGGCGAAACTTGAATCACATAAGCAACGGTTAAGTTACGTCCGAAGCTGAATGAAAATTCAACGCAAGCAGTTTAATTCAGCTGTACACAATAGGCAAGCGAAAAATTTTGGGAACAGGTTGATTAAGTGTTTTGTTTAACTGGAACGAAGCAAAGCTCGTGATCGAGGATAGGTTTCAATATCCTGACGTCAATTTCTCGCTTCGAACGTACGAGTTAAGGATTATATTCCTACTGAGACATTTGGTTAAATCAGTAAAGATAGTTATACCCTAATGTTCAAATGTTTTTTTGCTGCGTGGTAGCGAACGGAGGTTGTATATCAGATGATAACCGAAATTCAGAGAACTAATAAGAACACTTGAAATATGAAATATCATGATCTTGAAATTTAATGGAAATAGATGGTTAGTGAGTGCGTACGACTCTTATTCAGTTCGGACTCAAACCTACCACCTTCCGTTCAGTACTTCGGACACTCTAAAACTTACATACAGTTGACTTGTGGCAAGCTAGCTCGATTACCTATGTCCTTGGAGATAGACTTCCTGCATATTGCGAGCATATGGTTATTGATATGTGATTCTTACTCGCAATGCTGCATTCATTAGATCTCTTACTCATTTTGCTAACGCTAGGTATTTGTGATCCAACTGAGCTTACCAATGGAATTCGCCAGCTGCACAAGACTCGCGAGGGATGGCTCTCACCGTCTCCATGGTGTGAACAGTATCAGTTTTTTCTTGGCTATATTTTTACAAGTCTTAAAGTGGTCAGAAGAAAGAAAACGAGAGGAGAAATCACTGACGTATTTGTTGACATGTCTTCAATACTAGACCCGTATGAAGAGTGTTCAGCGCCGAGAACAGTGTTGATTGAAAGAGAACCTGGTATGGGAAAAACCACTTATTGTAAAAAGTACGCCTACGACTGGGCCACTAAAAAGCAAGCACCTCAGGGCTGCGGCTCCACAGCATTCAAAGCAGTATTGTTGCGGAAATGTCGAGAAATGCATTCTGATGTTTGGGGAGCCATTGATGAGCAACTTCTGCCCCGAGACATCGATGAAGAAGTCAAACAACAATATCATTTTATTGATATTGGATGGATTGGATGAGTTACCATCCAGCAAATTGTCGATGTTTTAGGAATTAATTGGAGGAAGAGCACTCCCCAGATGCCACATAGTTGCAACAGCAAGACAAGAAGCTGGAAAAGAGGTGAGAAAAAGCTGAAAAGCATGTGAAAGGATTTGTCACCAAGTACTTTAAATAAAGGCACGATTTAGCTCAATTGTACTTGGATATAGTTTAATGTGTCTTGAGAAGATATAGAAAAAAGAAGGGACTATTAGAAACGGAAGAAGACCTGACAGATCTTAAATTAGAAACCGCAACTGAATCGCCTCGGGTTGGTAGCGTTGAATGGTTTACTTAACGACAAATTGGATTTGAATGAAAGTGAATTGAGAAAACATGCAAAAGAGTTGACTGAATTTGGATGTCTTGCATAAAAGTTTTCAAGAATAATTTGCAGCATTCTTCATTTGTGCTCAGATTCAAAGCAAGGAAATTAGACCTGACGAACTAATTTCCGATCCAAGGTATTTTGTTAAACTTGAAGAGGTTCCTTTTTTTTGCGGGATTTTAGCCATGAAATGCAATGAACAAGTCGTGGCTCTTGTAAAGATTTTAACAAATGAAGTCAACGAAAATGAAAGCAGCAGTTTAAAAGTTGTATTGGAGGCTATTAACAAATGTGAAAGACAGAAGAGTGATTTCCACTTACGGTTAGCAAAGTCTTTTGGAACTTGTTTAAATCTGACCAATTTGAATTTGTATTACAATGGTATTGGTGGTGCCGGTGCTACATCTATTGCTGAGGCCATCAAAGTCAACAAGACGCTAACCAATTTGGATTTGTCTGACAATGGTATGAGTGAAGCCGGCGCTACATCTATTGCTGAGGTAATCAAATTCAACAAGACGCTAACCAATTTGAATTTGTGTAGCAATGGTATAAGTGATGCTGGAGCTACATTTGTTGCTGAGGCAATGAAAGTCAACTAGACGCTAACCAATTTGAATTTGTGTAGCAATGGTATTAGTGATGCTGGAGCTACATTTGTTGCTGAGGCAATGGAAGTCAACTAGACGCTAACCACTTTGAATTTGTAGAGGTTATCACATGATTTCTAGTTCAATTTGGAATAAATAAGCACGAGTAAATTTTTTCAAAGACTACCAAAATTGAGTTATGTGAAGATTTTTTAGAGACCAGACACTATTTATCAGCGGGGGAGGGACGATTCATCTTCCCTTTTTTTTTTTGAGGGGGGAGGGGATGGGGGATGGGGGATGGGGTTTACATGGTTTTAAATAAACGGAGGCTGATCAGTTATTGCTAACAGAGATTTAATAGTTTTAAGGCGAACTATAGAAAACTGACCGCCAATTACTGTCAATGAGGAATCATAAGTATATTATAGGGGAAGCAGGTAAATTAAGTCGTGACACAACCAAAATCCTCCAGCCCCCCATAGGCGATAAATAATGAGCAGCACCTCACAACATGGAGCTAGTCTTTCTGAGTGTTTGAGCTTGCACAGATAAACTGCAAGTTATAGGAAAAGTCAATAACTCTTTAGTAGAGTTTTATGAAGTATTTGAAAACTTTATGATTTTCCTTTGTAGGCGTCAGCTTAAAAATATATTTGAGAGCATTAATTTAAAATAAGTAGCAGAGTTCCTTTCTTTAATCCCCACAAGACCATCCGACTCTCTGTCCATGCGTTGATTGCACACAATATTTTGATCAGTTCCATCTAGGTCAGTCCTTCCCGCCAGTCTTTGGACGGGTCGATGGTGGGGACGTCAAAGAAACAGATTCAAAGGCTCGGTATACAGTTTACCTTTGCCGATCAGATTCCAACAATTGATAATCAAAAGGAGGGGGAGGTTTTGATTTGGATTAAGTGGCAACTACGCTACGAGTGTCGAAGGTTAGAGTTTCTGGCCGTGTTTTTTAAGGGGGGGGAAGGGCGGATTCCAGCCCTTAAAAAGAAGAACGCATCACTCGTCAGTAGTTTTGGCAATAAAATGCTATTTGACGCTAATACTGATGTTCGGAAAATCTGCCTTGCGTGTCTCGTTAAGATGCGTGACCAAAGGCAAGAGGTGATATGAAGTGAATCACGCGTTGTTGTGTGGAAGTAACTCTGACGAAAACTCGTCTCCAGCTTTAGGAGAAAAAAAGTTGCTTATTGCTCATGTGAACCTTAAAAGAATGCCGTTGCAATTTTTTTAAACGATGTTTCTTCCTGAGGCTGAGAAACGCATTGCAAAAGTTAGTTTCATTGCGTGACAGTGTTACTCGATTTTAGGTGTTATATTTCATTGTGTTATATTTCAATAATGTTATCTGCGCATGTCATGAACAACTACCTACCTTGTGTGACTTAGCGGAAAATCAGGAAACAAGGAAACGAATCGGTTTAAACTCACATTGCTGTCCATGAGAAGAGTTGACCCGAAGAAAGAGCAGGTACAGACAAAATAGTAAAGTTATTCACTCCGTAACTTTAACTTTAACTTCAATAACCCGCTGTTGACTTACGGTATTTCACTCGCGTAAATGCGTATGATTACGAAAGTCTTAACACAAGCCTTTGGAAATAAGCGTATGGTGGAGATATAACTGATACATAAGCTACTTTTTTTTCTCTTTTCAGGACGATTGCGTAGCATCTTCACGTGCCCCGGGTGTAATTATTTCGTTTGAAGCACCATTTTAGGTAAGTAAATTCATAAATTATGAATTGATGCGCACTAAAAGGTCACTTTATTTGAATTTCATACTTTAGACCAGTTGTTTTATTTCCAGAAGTCGTTTGTGATCTAGATTAAAGGGAAAGGGAAATGCATTAGTGAAGACTGGAACACGTAATGCGTATCAGTCAAGGCGGAAGTTGCTATTTTCGAAGGCGACAGGAAACTGAAAGCGAAACCCTTTCCGCACAGTTCGTTTTCCGGTGCCAGAGAATGATTTGCCTTCTCTAATTCAATAACATGTTTTCCGAGAACTCGAGTTAGGCATTATTTATCGGTGATATTTTTCAACAAAATTATTGTGCCTTTAAATTCAATCTGATCGATAAACCATCGTGCAGTCTTGGTTATAGTTGATTAATTTTCCACAAAGTGTGACTCTTATTTGATGCATATAGGCTTATAAATCTAATAGCACTAAAACATAATATTAACAGAGAGGCTTTCTTATACAGAAAATCCAAAAGATAGGGAAGATTTCCATAACAAATAATCATTGAGGAGGGTGGGATGGAAAGGAAATGGCGAATGAGGTTCAGTGTGCACTGAAGAGGCTATTGAGCATTTGATCTCTAATCTCAAAGCCATCTTTCTTTCTGCATTGGCATATAGCTTTACTTTACCAGTAACAGGAACCACTGAATAGTCTGCAGATGTTAAATTATGCAACAGCCTATTCAAAGCTAAGTTTTCCAAATACTATTAAAGTTTTCCTTGGCAATTTGTGGAATGACATATTTACATATTGATTTCCTCAGTTCCCAGTTCAACCCGCTGTGTTCTAAAAAAAATAGCAAACACATACAGTATCCATAAATTGAAATATCTGGAGGTTTTACTGTGTAAGATTCCTCTTAAGTTCAATTATTTTCGAACAACCCCTTTTTCAGCATGATGGAGTGAAACAGCCTTATGTCGTCTATGTCTTTCAGATTGTCCTAGAGCTTCTTCAGTTCATTACACTTTTCAATAGCTACAATTACTGTGCTTAACTCTTTAACTCCCAGATCCAATTTGTAATTCTCCTTACTGTCAGTTATACAATTCTTATAATGTTGGTTCAGAGAATTTAACATTGGATCAACTAATTATCCTCAAATTTATATTTTTCTTAATTCTTGTCACTTATTTGGTTGATAATGTATTTATATTGTAAGGAGAAATTTGGTGTTGGTCACTCATGGGAGTTAAAGGAATAAATATAGCACCTTAAATGGAATTTTTGTGACCATCAATATCTCTTACATTTGACTAATATTTATTTTTTGTTTTTCTTTTTCAGAAATGATTACATGTCCATTATTTTCTGACTGCTCATATTGTGATTTTTTGAAGGCAGGAAATCTAAACAGGGTAGGTTTTTTTCCCATTTTTTCCCCCTTTAAATATGATACATATATGTAAGGATTTTTGTGTCTTATTCTCATGGGAATGAAAAATGTTTATGTTATTATGTGCTATTCGCTTTTTTTCATGAATATCATTTTGCTTTGAATATAAAACATAATATTAAAGTAGCAAGATAGGTCACTAATTAAATTTGCATCAATCTTTACCCAGTGGTTCAATCCTTTGAATTTACACTCAGGAGTATAAATTGAATGTTGTCATCCTTCAATAGTGTTTGACACCATGTCTTATTATGTTGCACCTGGCAGCTGAAATGCATCTAATGATTAAAAAGTTACTTTTGTTGTTAGAGGTGTAATGACCAATATAGAATGCAACTGCTCACTCTAATGCAAGATTCTGTATTTGTGGCCATCCATATGATTTTTGTGAGAAAGGTGATAGCAAGCTTAAGCTCATAACACGCTTCTACTTGAAAACATCCATGTTTATAATTATCAACTTCCTGATTAGCAAAAACAAGTTGGAACATTTGACTGTGAATGAGTTGCATTAGGGTTTAAAGCAGACACTTCAATTACTTTTTTTCATGTGAAGGTTACTTTTGATGATGTTTGTAGCATGTTGAAGCACAGAATCTAACTCAGTGCTGGGCAAATTGTGATGATTGTGTAAACAATCCAACATGTTCAAGATGTTAAAAAATCACAGTTACATATGGCTGTAACATTTGTGTAAAAGTATATTTCATTGGATGGCCAGAGGGATTTTTAGGGGATGGTAAAAATGATGAAAACCATCATGGCCCATACCATTTTACAACTGCTTAAATGATGAAATTTAAAATATTTCATATCTAGCCCTATCATAGATTTTAAGAACAAGGAGACCCTAAATTGTTTAAAAAAATAGTAATCTGAAAGTTGACTTTGTGGGAAATGGCTAAGAGAGGCTGTTTATTTTTGTCCAATGAAAAGTGTGTGAAAATAGCTGGCACGCTGAAAGATTTAAAATGATTTAAGTAAGACACATGTATTCTCAAAATCTCACCAGAGGAATAAAACTAACAGAACTCAACACAAAGAAGATTTTGTGGATAAGATTTTTTTCCAAAATGGTTGTACTTCGCCAATTAAAGAGCAAGTAACATTATTTTGGTATGGCCATAACAAAAACAGTGTTTTGTTTCATTTTCTCTGAAATTAAAAACCAGTTTTTTTTGTCAGCTTGACTCCTTGTTTACTTTTTAGGGGCCTAAACTTGAGTGTTGTAAATTATCAAAATCATGGAAAAAATATAAGAAAAAATAAAGCTTAGTTTATGTGACAGACATTACATTACAGTCATTACATTATGAACATCACATCACAGACATTATATTATGGACATTATGACTGCATGACTTTTATTATGATAATTCTTTTGGGAGAAATAAATGTTACATGCAAACCAATTCTGTTCAAATTTATCACATCCAAGTTTGTAGTGCTTTTAACTAAACACTAATAACAATAACTATAACAACAACTTTACATTAGCAGTAGCAACACAATGCTGACATGAGGAGTACAAATTTTCAAAAAGGTTGAGTCCAAGTGTGAATTAAGTTTTCTGAAAAACATATTGTATGTTAGAGTCAGTACCTTCTTTTATAATATCTGAAGATAACAAATTAAAATATAGCATGCAATGTTTCAGAAATGTAGCTTAAAAACAAGCAATACTTCAACTTTCAAAGGCCACTCAGCACTAATAATACTATAGAGAAAGTTGTTAATTCATACAGTTCAATGCAGTGTAACTTTCCAAAACAGCATCAACTGGCTTATTAACAGTCAATGAATAGTACTCTTACAAAAGTTCGGAACAATCCAAGTTTAGTAATTAAAGCAGTGTTTAACTACTGCAATCTGCAGTTAGTTTGATTATTTATTTGAAACATATTCTTTTTGAAGATATTTAAAAAGCCTCTCAATACATGAAAGACTTGAAACATTGAAAGGTCCTGACAGTGCCTTTCAGCTCTTTGGAGCCATAGAAGTCTCTTCTGTTGTGGACAATACCAATATTGCTCCTCAGAGGCCAATTAAATGTTTTAACAACTTGGTGTAGAAATTTGATTTCATCTTTATTATCAGTAACCCTAAGGGTTCTTCCAATGTAAAACTTGGTGTCACGCTAGAAATCTGCACTGTATCTCAGAAAGCAAGAACCATTAAGACAGCAGAAACACTTGTTAGAGCATGCTCAATAAAAATGAATTGTAAGGGGCATGCTCTACATTATGAGATACTCCAAATACCACAGTTACTGCATGAACATGTACATGTACACTCAAGTGTAGTATTAATGTTATGGTTATCAGTACAAGCAGAAAAGAGAATTAACTTATATTAATTTATAACTGATAAAGTTATCAGTTCTGACAAAGTCAATTATCAAAAGTTTATAAACAAAAATAATATTCCCTTATTTTTACCAGTGTAAGAAAAAGTTCCACATTGTAATGTCTGTAACAAGACTTGTGTAATGTCCATAACAAGACGTTTTTACCTCAAGCTCAAAATCTAACCACAGAATAAGGGATACAACTAGATTTTAAAGCTATGAAGCAGCTTTGTTCTTATCATTATGATACGATTTTGTCTAAATAGTCAATTCACAGGAAAAAATTGTCAAGTGAACACAAAAATTGCAGGTAATTTAGTGTTAACAACTGAGTTTAAAATGTAAATTGACCACTCTAAAAGAAAAAAAAAATTACTGCAAAAATTGCAGGTTGATTCTTTTGTACTGTTTGTAACAGAGTTTAACACAAAAAGTTTGGAAGCCTTTGTTAAAGAAAGGAAAGTTTCTTTTCTGCTGATAATCAAGTATCCTGTGAGGAAGGTTCGTACAAATTATAAATTGAAAACTGTGCAAAATAAGTTTTTTAAGGAAATTAATTTCCCAAAAATTGGCCTCTGAATGTAATGTCTGTAACAGGGAATTGCTCTCATGATTCTCAAAATCATGAGGGCATGTTGTTTTGAAGAAACAGGTGTCAAAGTGACTTTTAAGACTTTATTATGTCCTTACTGTCATAGAAAAATTGTGCAGGCGGATTTTTCCAATGAAAATAGAATCCTATTTATGGTTAATGATAGAACCGAAGTGTTTATATTGAGTGTAAGGTGTAGAAAGAGATGAATATGTTATGGAAGGTTTCAAAATTGAACGCTCATCCAGCATGTAACACTACCACAAATGGGTGATTTTTTCTAACAAGAGCATAAACAATAACTTTCTATTAAGCTATTGTTTCTTAGCCCTGCTTGAACAGTTAATGAGCTAGAGTGATGTTCCTTGAGGAGGAAAGCCCACGTAATCTATGAATAATCAAGGCTCTCCATATTACAGTTCACTGCTAATATTATAAATAAAGGGGGTAAGTTTCTGAAGAAACTGTGGCGCTGCCCTGGTAGGAGAGTATACCAGGATAATTTAGTATAATAATTATCAATTGAGTTGATAAGGTTTAAAAAGATGACATTTTGAGTGTTAGCCCTTTGTCAGAGCAATTGGGCTGACAAAGGAAGTGTCAGCTTTTAAATTCATCACAGTGGTAAATTTACATTATCAACTCAGCTGATAATATGAAATTACTTTAATATAATTATATAATGTTGCCATTAATATCACTGATAACCTTGGGGCACCTGTTAGTGCCCTTATTTGTGACTGTCGTTGTCTTTCATAACTGATATATAGTAACTGTTGTTCTGCTGCTTCCCTTTTCAGACTTTCTGACTTTATCCCTGATTCAAGGGTTATTTTCTTCAACCCAGGAAACTCTATACAAGGTAGGAGGACTTGCTGCTCTTTTTTTCTCTTATTTTTGAAACTTGCCTTCATTTTGTCAATCTGTATTAACCCTTTAATTGCCGTGAGTGACCAAGACAGAATTTCTCCTTACAATATCAACAGAATATCAATCAGATAAGTGATGAGAGTAAAGAAAAATATAAATTTGGGGATAATAAGTTGATTCAATACTAAATTCTCTGAACTAACATTATAAGAATTGTATGGTTGGGAGTAAGGAGAATTACAAATTTGATGTGGGAGTTAAAGGGTTAATAATTTATTTGCTGGGAATAATTGTGTCCTGTTTCCATATGTTTAAAATTCTGCATGCTCTCATTTCAGTTATATCCGTGTGAGTATTAATTATTTTGCCTGCATGGTAAGGTTATGTCAAGAACTATGCATTATATTAATTAACTATTTAATTATGTTGTGATTGATGGTTGTGATTGTGTTTGGATACAAACATGTGGAAATACTCTTAGAAAATGTTGCTGAAATTCTGGTGTTCCTTCTGATATACTGCTGGTTTAATTACTGAGTACAGCTAGGTTTGTGAAGTGCTTCAACTGTATGTTGACTTATGAATATTAACATTTGAGAGACTCAATTTTGGGTCATTGATTAAAACTTATTAATTCTTATAAAATCAAAGTTTAAGCTCCCCTCCTAAAACAGGAATATGGAAGATCTTGTGCAGAGATCTGGTTCCATCCTTGACAAAGTACATATGGATTAGCTATTATCACCCCATGCTTGTGTGTGTTGGAAAATTAGTACATTTATGCAAAGTGTCTATCATAGGTTTTGCCAAGTAAAACGTAACTTAAGTCCTTCAAGGTACCCTCTGGCAATTTACCATGGTGATTTTGCATAGATAATTTTTTTTCATGTGGAGAGGTTACTCTTTTGATGATGTTTGTAGCATAGATGTCGAAGCACAAAATCTAACCCAATGCTGGATGAATCATGAAGATCATGTAAACAATACAAAATGTTTGAGATATTCATAAATTGCCATTACATATAGCCATTGATAGCCAAATTAAAACACTTGTGTAAAGGTATATGTCATCAGATGGCAAGAGCAATTTTTACAAGATGGTAAAAATAACCAAAACCATCATGACCTATTCTATTTTACAACTGCCTAAATAGTAAAATTTAAAATATTTCATATATAGCCCAATCATGAATTTTTGGGATAAGGAGACCCTAAATTGTTTAAAAAATAGTAATCTGAAAGTTGACTTTTTGGGTAATGGCCAAGAGAAGCTGTTTATTTTTGTCCAATGAAAAGTGTATGAAAATAGCTGGCACACTGAAAGGTTTAAAATGATTTCAATAAGACACATGTATTCCTTATAAATCTCACCAGAGGAACAAAATTAACAGAACTCAACACAAAAAAAAAACTTGCAGATAAGATTTTTTCCAAAATGGGTGTACTTTGTAAATGAGAGCAAGTAACATTATTATGTTATGGACATTACATAATGTCCGTAACAAAAACGGTCCTTTTTTTTTGTTTTCTCTGAAATTGAAATTGGTCTGCTTGGCTCTTTTTTTTTACTTTCTAGGGGCCCAAACCTGAGTGTTGTAAATTACCAAAATCCTGGAAAAACACAAGAAAAAAATAAAGCCCACTTTATGTTATGGACATTATGTTACAGACATTACATTATGGACATCACATTATAGACATATATTATGGACATTATGACTGCATGACTTTAATTATGGTAATTCTTTTGGGAGAAATAAATGCTACAATTGCATACCAATTTTGTTCAAATTTATCACATCCAAGTTTTCAGTGCTTTTGACTGAACACTAATAACAATAACCATAACAATAACTGTACATTAGCAGTATAGCAACACCACACTGACACAAGGAGCAAAAAACTTTGAACCCAAGTGTGAATTAAGTTTACTGAAAGACATATCATGTTTAGCTAGGGTCAGTACCTTCTTTTATAATATCTGCAGATAACAAATCAAAATATAGCATGCAATGTTTCAGAGATGTAGCTTAAAAAAGCAATACTTCAACTTTCATAGGCCATTGCACTGATAATACTATAGAGAAAGTTGTCAATTCATACAGTTCAGTGCAGTGTAACTTTCCAAAATAGTTTCAATTGGCTTATTAAGAGTCAATGAATAGTTCACTTACAAAAAGTTCAGAACAGTCTAAGTTTAGTGATTAAAGCAGTGTTTAACTACTACAATCTGCAGTTAGTTTGATTATTTATTTGCAAGCATTTTCTTTTTGAAGATATTTAAAAGCCTCTCAGTATATGAAAGACTTGGAACATTGAAATGTCCAGTGCCTTTCAGCTCTTTGGAGGCACAGTAGACTCCTCTCTCACAATATTGCTCCTCAGAGGCCAGTTAAATGTTTTGACAACTTGGTGAAGAAATTTGATTTAAACCTCAATATCAGTAACCCTAAGGGCTCTTCCAGTGTAGACTTTAGTGTTACACTAGAAACCTGTACTTTGTCTCAAAAAGCAAGAACCAAAAGACAGCAGAAACACTAGTTAGAGCATGTTCAATAAAACTGAATTGTAAGGAGCGTCCTCCATATGGGATACTCCACATACCACAGTTACATGTACACCCAAGTGTAATATTAATGCTTTGGTTATCAGCACAACCAGAAAAGAGAGGTAACTTTTAACTCCCAAGATCTAATTGTTAATTCTCCCCTCTAGCTGCTACACATTTCCTTGTAAATTAGTTATGAGAACTTGGTGCTAGATGAAGATAGCAGCTTCTACCTGATAAGTTTGAATATTCTCATCACCTGTTTCCTGAATAATGTATGGATTTGTAGGGAGAAGTTTTACATTAATCACCTCTGGGAGTTAAAGGGTTAACTTGTAATTGGGCCTGATTAAGATAAACTTGGTCATGTACCCTGTGAGGAATGTTTGTACAAATTATACATTGAAAACTGTGCAAAATAAGTTTGTTAAGGAAATAA
The DNA here is from genome assembly GCA_942486045.1 of Pocillopora meandrina. NCBI lineage: Eukaryota > Metazoa > Cnidaria > Anthozoa > Scleractinia > Pocilloporidae > Pocillopora > Pocillopora meandrina. The sequence goes on from CALNXJ010000141.1 coordinate 25,247, forward strand.
GTCTCAAAAAAAACTGGTCTCTGAATGTAATGTCTGTAATATGGAATTGCCCTCATGATTCTCGGAATCATGATGGCACATTTTGTTTCAGAGAAACAGGTGTCAAAGTGACTTTTAAGACTTCATTATGTCCTTATAATCACAGAAAAATTGTGCATGTGGATTTTACGGATGAAAATAGAATCCTATATATGATTAATGATAGAACTGAAGTGTTTATTGAGTAAGGTGTAGAAAAAGATGAATATGTAATGAAAGGTTTCAAAATTGAATGCTGGTCCAGCTTGTAACACAAGCATGAATGGGTGATTTTTTCTAACAAAAGCATAAACAATACTTTTCTATTAAGCTGTTGTTTCTTAGCTCCACCTGAACAGTTAATGAGCTAGAGTGATATTCCCTGAGGAGGAAAGCCTATGTAATGTATGACCAATCAAAGCTCTCCAGAGTGCAGTTCACTGCTAATATTACAGATCTATATATTTTTCACTACTGTTAGTAAATGTCACGAGAACAATGGGCATTCGCATGATGTGTTGGTGTGTTGAGTGTGTGTTATCACCTTTGTTCCTAAAATCATATGGAGGGTCACATTTGGTCAGCCTTTGTGAATCATGGTGGGTTTTTTTTTTGTTGTTTTTTTTGAATTCCAGTTGAATTGTGATAATTATAAATGAATAAAGGGGGTTTAGTTTCTAAAGAAACTGTGGTGCTGCCTTGGTGGGAGAGTATACCAGGATAATTTAGTATTATCAATTGAGTTGATAGGGTTCAAAAAGATGACATTTTGAGTGTAAGGCCTTTGTCAGAACAATTGGGCTGACAAACAAATTGTCAGCTTTTAAACTCGTCACAGTAGCAAATTTACATTATCAATTAACTCAGCTGATAATATGAAATTACTTCGATATAATTAGATAATGTTGTGGTTAATACCACTTATAACCTTGGGGCACCTGTTAGTGCCCTTATTTGTGACTGTCATTGTCTTTCATAACTGATATATAGTAGCTTTTGTTCTGCTGCTTCCCTTTTCAGACTTTCTGACATTATCCCTGATTCAAGGGTTATTTTCTTGAACCCCGGAAACTCTATACAACGTAGGAGGACTTGCTGCTCTTTTTTTCTCTCATTTTTGAAACTTAGCTTCATTTTGTCAATCTGTATTAACCCTTTAATTGCCATGAGTGACCAAGACAGAATTTCTCCTTACAATATCAACACAGTATCAAGCAGATAAGTGATGAGGGTAAAGAAAAATATAAATTTGGGCATAATTAGTTGATTCAATACTAAATTCTCTGAACTAACATTATAAGAATTGTATGGTTGGGAGTAAGGAGAATTACAAATACGATGTGGGAGTTAAAGGGTTAATAATTTATTTGCTGGAATTTAATTGTGTCCTAGCTGTTTCCATATGTTTAAAATTAATCTGCATGCTCTCATTTGACTCATATCTATGAGAGTATGAATTATTTTGCCTGGTAATGTCATGTCAAGAACTATGCATTATATTAATTACCTATTTAATTATATTGTGATTAATGGTTGTGATTCTATGTTTGGCTACAAACATGTGGAAATACTCTCGGAAAATGTAGCTGAAATTCTGGTGGCCCTTCTGATATACGGCTGGTTTAATTACTGAGTACAGCTGGGTTTGTAGAGTGCTTCAACTGAAAGTTGACTTATGGTAATTCTTTTGGGAGATATGAAGCTACATGCATAACAATTTTGTTCAAATTTATCACATCCAAGTTTTCAGTGCTTATGACTAAACACTAATAACAATAACCATAACAGCAACTGTACATTAGCAGTATCAACACCACAATGACATGAGGAGTATAAATTTTCAAAAAGTCTGAGTCCAAGTGTGGCTTAAGCTTACAGTGTTCTCCTTTTCAGGCAGTAACTGGTAACATTTACCATCCTCTGATTACCATTTATAATTGCTTGGAATTCTTGAAATTCAGCATGTAAATTAAAGGATTGCTTTACCAGTTTTAAAATTTATTTTACCTGTCATGTTTAAGTCAAGAGTATTGAAATTCAGCATGTAAATTAAAGGATTGTTTTACCAGTTTTAAAATTTATTTTACCTGTCATGTTTAAGTCAAGTACCCTGTGAGGAATGTTTGTACATGTACAAATTATAAATTGAAAACTGTGCAAAAGTTTGTTAAGGAAATTAGCTTCCAAAAAATTGGTCTTTGAATGTAATGTCTGTAACATGGAATTGTACTTATGATTCTCAGAATAAGCAGACATGCAAAAAACTTCTGTTCGATAACGTGATAATGCATAACTTTTGATTAATACTTTAATATTGGAGTTATCAAACCGCAAATTATCTTCAGCAATAAAAGAAAAAAAACTTGGTAACTGTATGAATTTTGTGCATACATCAATGTTTATGTTTGGGAACTATACAGCATTAAAATTCATTTCTCACACCCATTTATCTACCAGTATTTACACTTACCCATCGCAATAATGAGTGCTATTGAGTTCAAAAGGAAAAGATATGGTTGAATGAAAGAAATATCTAATAACATTTCATTTTTCTTTAATTGTTGTTATTTAGGTGTGTTTTCCTTTGTTAGCTTACACGCTAAGCGTGACATTGATCACACTTTTAAAACCAAAACAAAGACCAAGCAGGCTAACTTGACCAAAACAAAACATAGTGTGTCCTTCATAGTTTAAAAATAATATATGCACATATTGGACATCCTAAGCATGTTGTGTTGGAATGTTGTGTTGGCATGTTGTGTGAGAGTTATCACCTTTGGTCAGCCCTTGTGGATCATGGTGGTTTTTGTTGTTGTTGTTGTTGTTGTTTTTTAATTCTGGTTGCCTTTTGATTATTAAATGAATAAAGGGGGGTAAGTTTCTAAAGAAAATGTAGTGCTGCCTGAGTGGAAGAGTATACCAGGATTAACTGGGCTAATAGGGTTTTAAAAAGGTGACGTTTGAAGTGTTCACCCTTCATCAGAGCGACTGGGCTAGCAAACGAATTGTCACCTTTTAAACCCGTCACTATGGCAAATTTAAATTATGAACTCAGTTGATAATACGAAATTATATTGATAATTATGTGATGTTGCCATTAATACCACTTATAACCTAGGGGCACCTTAAATAATCAACCAGACAATCTTGGGCATAAGGTTAACCCTGCCCTTATTTGTGACTGCCATTTTCTTTCATAACGGATATATAGTAACTGTTGTTCTACTGCTTCCCTTTTCAGACTTTCTGACCTTATCCCTGATTCAAGGGTTATTTTCTTAAACCCAGAAAACTCAATACAAGGTAGAAGGAACTAGCTGCTCTTTTTTTCTCTCATTTTTTAAATGTGCCTTCATTTTGTCAATCTGTAAATTACCCTTTAACTCCCATGAGTGACCAAGACAGAATTTCTCCTTACAATATCAACACAATATCAACCAGATAAGTGATGAGAATAAAGAATCTATAAATTTCGGGATAATTAGTTGATCCAATACTAAATTCTCTGAAGTAACATTATAAGAATTGTATGGTTGGGAGTAATTTTTTTATTATTTTGCCTGGTATTTATGTTATATCAAGAACTATGCATGATATTATACCTATTTAACTATGTTGTGATTATATTTGGCTACAAACTTGTGGAAATACCAGAAATAGGTATATTAATATAATAATGGTAGTGGCATTGGTACAATTTTGGGTCTGTTCATGGAACTGCAGGTGATGTATGATGATCAAACAGTAAAATGTGCACTGATTTTACTGGTTTTGATCAATTTTTTATTTTGAAATTTCTATGGTCATTCTAGGAGTGGCCAATTGAAGGATGTGTATACTCAGTCTGATCATGCAATTGTATAGATATATATCTTTCTTTGTAAAAGGATCTTGTTAACCTTATGCCCAAGATTGTCTGGTTGATTATTTAAGGTGCTAGGTGATGAGAGATTTGAACTTCCAAGCACTGCAACCCCAGGTGCTAGCTGCGTTTAGATGTTTGTTTTACTGTAAATAATTATGGGTCAGGGGCAGCTAGAAAATATGGCTATGGCACTGGTGACAAATGGATAGTAATGCTGCACTTATCCTTACAATAGTGGCCAGAGCTTCTTTTTCCTGTCTGACTTTGTAATTGTTTGAAAGTGGTGGTGTATACTAAGACTGCAGTTTATTTTGATGTCTGGGGCTTTGTTCGTGTAAGGATTAATGCACTGGAACACCAATTGGAGAGGTAAAAATAAGTGTCACTCATGCCGAATTAATCCTTTGGGTGGATAATTTACAACTGAAGGTTGTTGGTGAGAAAATTTACTAATTCAGTCTGAGTTCCCCTCTCTTACCCAGGAATATGGAAAAGGTGTAGTCACAGAGTTGGTTATTTCGGTTGACAGAATAATAGATGTCAGTGGTTGACAACCTGCTAGTAGTTTGTGGTAGGGGTGCTAGATATGAACCTAGTAATTAATGGCCTTGCTCACCATAGATCTATAGTTGCTGGTCCTGGCTTAGCGGAGGGTGGAACTGGCTGAAGGTCTAAAATTCAACTTCTCATGGGGATTCTGATTTTCGTCTTTGTCGCATGTACATGACAGGGCATAAAAATATTTTTCTTCTGGTAAAATAATGTTTACCAAAACCATTGGAAAACCTCTTAGCAGAATTAAGCTCCATTGTTAAAAATTATATTCCTACTGGTCTCATGAGAGTGCATGGCGATTGGATGATGCTTGTGCTGGTCTGTTGCATGCTTGTGATCACATTTAGCTGCTTTTTTCATTGCAGTTGCAGATGGAGGTTGCATCCCCTTTCTTTTGATACTGCATGTAGAACAAGGTTGTTTGTTGGGTTTCTTTGCCCTTATTGTAGTGGTAACTGCAACAGGTGGATTTTGTTGTTAGACACATTTTTACCAGTGGACACATTTTTTTTATGAAGGTGATAATATTACTGAGACTTTTAAGTCTATTGACTTAGAGGTTATTGTTTCACAGTTCAATGGCTGCTATTTAGTGATTGTTGTAAACACGGTGACTTGAAGTAATATAATTTCCGTATTTGTTGTGTTGATATTTCCTGGACTAGTCACGGAGTTGGTCTATTAACTGGCTTGGTAACAGACTGATTCCCATATTGACGACAATTTTCCTAGCACAGTGTAGTTTTCTTGTGATTAAATATGTAGTTTGCTTATGATTATGTAGTTTTTGTCCTTGTTGGGATGGTGATGGATGATGCTTTTGCAATTGTGCTTCAAGTGACCAAGTTGTAGCAGTGATCTTTGTAGGGTGGTAAATGGAGGTTTTGCAGTCTTGCTTTGATGTTTCACTTTAGTTTATGTATTTGTGTCTGCTTGTGGATCGTTTTGGAGCTTTGGAGGTTTTAAGGTTTAGGTATAATGGTTACGCTGGCAATGATTGCTTTTATTATTAGATACTTCTTGGGCGAAACAAGGTATTTTATTAGTTATGTGCTAAATTTCAAGATTAAGTTTATCTTTTTCGATTAGTTTTTTATTTTAGCAGTATAGTATATATCATTTAATTATTTTAGTGATTTGTAGGTCCACATCAGCCTTCCTGGCTGCCGATTTGTAACCTACATTACCATGCAAAATGATGATGATGATGATTAAGAATCAAACATCAACCAGCCAAAACTGACCGGGTTTAAGGCCCTAGAGAGGAAATAAAAACTTATTTCCCCTTAACCTTTCAAATCGCCTTTCATTTCTGCTGTTTATGTCTCTGGTTGTTACTTTGTAAACTGAAAAACAAAACTCTTTCTTAATCTAGAAACTGGGTTGAAATGGAAAATCTCATATTAAATCTCTTATTAGGTTCTTTCGTTGGTGTTCCTTGCTCAAAATAATTTAGAAAATGACATCACGATTTGAAATCATTCTCGGTCTCAATTGGTTATCGGGAGTTTTTTATTTTTTTCGAATGGGTTTGATTAACATTACTTAATGTCAATTCTCTGTTTGACAGGTCATCCTGAATTATGGCTACGGCTATTTCGCCATTTGCATCTACGAAAGAAACTACCAACTATGCAAGGCTATGCCGCCTCCTGGTGGATGTTGGATCTCAGGTGCTTCGGTCCACTTTTGACAAAATACATCCTCCAGCGACTCTACATACAGTTTTGGGAAGTACCTCAGTGCATTACGCCACATTACACTCACTTTACAGAGGGAGGAAGAAAGTGCTGAATCCCACGCAATGGGGAAATTTGTACCCCACTCACGCACCCGTGTCTTCTGCAGCCTTCGATATCACACTTCTAACGGTGCTTCTTAGAAATATCTGTGGTTTGGGCCCTCCTGCCAATGGATGGGATCGTCTTCCCCTAGCTGCAAACATAGGCATCGCAGATGACATCGCCAGAGTTAAATATTACAGGAACACTGTATACGGCCATGCTTCTCAAGCCTCTGTGGATGACAGAAGTTTCAGTGCTTACTGGCAGGAGATACGAGAAGCTTTGGTGAGACTGGGAGGAGCTCATTTTAGAGCTGAAATCGATAATCTTGAGCACGACTGCATGGATCCAGATATCGAGGAGCATTATCGTGAACTGATGAAACAATGGAAAAAAGACGACGACAGCATCAAAGACAAGCTTGAAGAAATTGAAGGTACGAAAAACATTGTCCAATGCCAATGTGAATGAATCAGAAGGCTTCAAAAGTAGATATTCTAGTTAACACGGCGGTGTAGGCTAGCTCATTATGTTTTCATTTTGGTCGGAACTACTCTCATATTTGAAAGGTTACTAGCGTTATGTGTGGAAAATGATGAAATTACCCAAATGTTGACATTTGGCTGCTCGTGTACAACTTCTGGAGTGCATTTTTGTGATTTCTGGGCGTCTAATTAAGTTTTGTCTATTCTGAATAGACTAGATATTGATATACGAATCATTGTTTTACCCGCACCTAAACGTGAGGCTGTGATATAAATATGCTCATGAAACTGCGCATACCTTTCGAAATTTTCAGGTTTGCTGGAAAACATGAGAAGCATTATGGAGAGAAACTTCAGAGGCACAACTGACAAGATAGAGATTGGATTCAAAGAGGTGAAAGAAAAACTTAGTAGTCTGACGGCCTCAGTTGAAAATCGCACACAAGAAGGTTAGTTGGTAGTAAGAGATATCACAGAAAAAAATTATTAAGAGCGACACAGCTCTTGTGCATGGCGACAGTAATAGCTGGATGTCGGCCAACACAGCATATTTTAGTACTTTAGTGATCTAAGAGCATACCCTGGCCACCCCTCTCACTGGCCATACATGGATATACTATGTAATGTGTGGGATGCTACGGAAAGTGAGATATTCTGCCCTGGCTATCTCTCGGATTTGATGGTGTTTTGGCAGCACTCATACATATGTATGATCGTGGGCGAGATAGGTTATCGTCTTTTTTTTCGTATTACCTTTCTCATTATGATCCTAACTTTCTAATAGGGTTAGATGTGACCCGCATACTTCTCAAAAAATAACAAAATCCGTCCTCCCGTCATATTGTGGAGTATTCAATTCTACATGGGAAAATATCCCTATAAGCCGTATCAAGAAAAGTGGCTTAACATTGTTAAGATCCTAAATGGCCATGTTTTAACAATGGCGCAACAGCTTCGTTACACATTGGGGATTTGTCGAAGTTTCCGATTAGCATACGAGCGGGAAATTTAAACGCCCGGAAAGACTAGAGGAAAAACAATTTCTCCCTGGAGAGGGTGATACTGGTAGGATTCGTTCGGTTCAAATAACGATGATGCGGGTAGGGGCGGCGGTTGCATAAAGGTGAACAATATTAAAGCATAGAAGGCGGTTGCTTACAGCTATGATATCGCCACTGTTTGCTTTTATCTTGCTTTAGACTGGCCAAAGATATATCTAACTATTTATCCAGAGACGCACTATGCTAGGCACTGACGATGAGAGCATGCATTCAGTCAAGGAAGCGAGGCGTTCGCCACGCAGTCATAAACTACGAGCTGTCCCTCTCTACTCTTTCCGGTCATGATTTTCCAAGCAGGCAGCGAAAAGAACTTTTGAGAGGAGAGAATAGCAGCGAGAAAGTTGGAGGGGGAAACATCCACTTTCTCGCTCGACGAACTATCGAATCACGACTTCGCTGCTCTCAGATTTATTTTTCATTATATGAGAGCAGTTCAAATCTCGCGCGCGCTACGCAAGTCAGACTTGATTCTTTGTGTGCATAGTAAGTAATGGTAATAGGACTGAGTGGAGTCCAATTTGGTCTGTAACCATACGAGTAATAACAAAATCGGACGACCGCGCAGCGGAAGTCCGATTTGTTTATCGCGAGTATGATAGTCAAACTGTCCGGTAAAAAATTTTGCGATTTGGCAAAAAAAAGTACGCAGAGAGAGGTTGAAAATACATCAACAACGTCAAAAGTACGCGAATCTTTGAAAATCGCAAAAAGTTTAATTTTGAAACTCCCGCGAAAATAGGAAACCATTAGGTACGAGCAGTCATTCGTGCGACAAGAACACTGGAGAGCGGAACTGCGTGAAAATCTTGAGGTGGCCACTTTCCGACCACCATTGGTTTTTACTTTTTTCGCTCGACGGACGATTGAATTGCGTCTTGAGTAAAATGAGTTAGAATAGGATGCATGTGGTTATTTTACATTTCCTGAGGAAAAGACTGTGGGCAAAACCTCCCACTTCATCGCAGGCGAGCCTCCGGTTTTCTGCAGCATTTTAGACGAAACCTCGTGACAAAGCAAGCAGAAAGGCGTTGTTTGGTTTTCATTTATTAGTTCGTAGTCTCGCTCTATCCCGAAAAAGCCTTGCTCAGAGTACGGCTCTGATATGAATATTTATCTCTCGAGTAATTTATTTTACGATAGAGTTTCGCTGTCAGACACCACTCAAGCCGAACAAACAGAGTAGGTTCAACTGAATTCATGATCTAAATGGCTTTTAATCAGTAATCTTGAATCATACACTAAAACCTTTTTGCATCGTCCAAGTAATTTCTTTGGCAACGGTATCGTACTCATTCGCATATTTAAATTCAGTGCCGAATACCAGAGAGGGACCACAATTTTCAACGCTGCATTCATTAGATTTCTTACTTCTTTTGCTACTGCTAGGTGTTTTTGATCCAACTGAGCTTATCAATGGAATTCGCCAGCTGTACAAGACTCGCGAGGGATGGCTCTCACCATTTCCATGGTGTGACGAGTTTCAGTTTTTTCTTGGCAATATTTTTACAAGGCTCAAAGTGGTCAGAAGAAAGAAAACGAGAGGAGAAATCACTGACGTATTTGTTGACATGTCGTCAATACTAGACCCGTACGAAGAGTGTTCAGCGCCGAGAACAGTGTTGATTGAAGGAGAACCTGGTATGGGAAAAACCACCTATTGTAAAAAGTACGCCTACGACTGGGCCACCAATAAGCAAGAACCTCAGGGCTGCGGCTCAACAGCATTTAAAGTGGTATTGTTACTGAAATGTCGAGATATCCATTCTGACGTTTGGGAAGCTATTGATGATCAGCTTCTGCCCCGAGACATCGATGAAGAAGTCAAACAACAATTCTTTCGTTTTATTCGTGAAAATCAGTCCAGCATTTTATTGATATTGGATGGATTGGATGAGTTACCGTCCAGTAAATTGTCGATGTTTTCCGAATTAATTGAAGGAAGAGTACTCCCCAAATGCCACATAGTTGCAACAGCAAGACACGAAGCTGGAAAAGAGGTGAGAAAATGTTGTGACGCGCTGCTTCAGATCGAAGGATTTACTGAAGAGCATGTGAAAGGATTTGTCACCAAGTACTTTAAAGAAAGGACGGATTTAGTTATCAAGCTCTCGCAACGGATGTCGCGAGATAAAAACCTGAGAGAAATAGCGGCCAATCCTCTAAACACAGCACTTCTTTGCCTTTTATGCGAAGAGTTTGAGGGCACACTCCCCGAAAGCAGAGCTCAACTGTACTTGGATATGGTTGAATGTGTTTTGAGAAGATATAAAAAAGGAAGGGACTACTAGAAAAGATCGAAGACTTGACAAACCATTACAAACCGCAATTGAATCACCTTGGAAAGGTAGCGTTGAATGGTTTACTTGACGATAAGTTGGATTTTAATGAAAGTGAATTGAGAAACCATGCAAAAGACCTGACTGAATTTGGATTTCTGTCAGTGCAGCCTGGTGGCAGCAAACTGAGACAAACACTGCATTATGCCTTCTTACATAAAAGTTTTCAAGAATTCTTTGCAGCATTCTTCATTTGTTCTCAGATTCAAAGCAAGGAGATAAAACCTGAAGAACTAGTTTCCGATCCAAGGTATTTCGTTGAACTTAAACAAATACTTTTGTTTTCATGTGGAATTTTGGCCATGAAATGCGATGAACAGGTTGTGGCTCTTGTAAAGAGTTTAACAAATAAAGTCAACAAAAATAAAGGCCGTGGTGCAAAAATTGTATTGGAGGCCATCAACGAATGCAAAAGAGAAAAAAGTGATTTTCACTCGCATTTATCGAAGTCGTTTGGAACTGGTTTGAATCTTACCAATTTGGATTTGTCTAATAATGGTATTAGTGCTGCGGGTGCTACATGTGTTGCTGAGGCAATCAAAGTGAACAAGACGCTAACCAATTTGTATTTGTCTTGGAATCGTATTAGTGCTGCGGGTGCTACATGTATTGCCGAGGCAATCAAAGTGAACAAGACGCTAACCAATTTGGATTTGTCTGACAATTTTATTAGGGATGCGGGTGCTACATGTATTGCCGAGGCAATCAAAGTGAACAAGACGCTAACCAATTTGGATTTGTCTGACAATTTTATTAGGGATGCGGGTGCTACATGTATTGCCGAGGCAATCAAAGTGAACAAGACGCTAACCAATTTGGATTTGCGAGGATATTGTAATAGTGCTGCGTGTGCTACATGTATTGCTGGGGTAATCAAAGTCAACAAGACGCTAACTTAAATAACTTTGAAGTAAAAGGGCACTGCCTTTAAAGTAGGCAGGTTCCCTTGAAAATTGAGGGCCGAAGGCCCGAACCTCTAGGGGGGTCCGGGGGCATGCTCCCCCGGGAAATTTTTTAAAAGATAAGTCTCCCAGAAACGCATTTTCCTGCAATCTGGAAAAGAAATCTTGTTGCAATGATGCATACTTAATCTATCATAATAAAAAGGAATGGTACTCTGGGAGAATTTGTTTATTTCACTGTTGTTTTCGGAGCCTCTTCTTATCCTACAGTTACAAGTTAAAGGCCCATTTTCAACCTTGATGCAATGCCTTTCAACCTTGACGCGACCCAATTTCCTGTAACACGGAATTCCCAGATCACTAAAAACCTTCTAAAATCGTCTTTCTCAAGAGCCATCCTGAACACGCTTGGATCTCTTCGTACTCTATAAAGAGTCGGCGAAAAGGACAATATTCAAATTTTTTCACTTTTTATAAGCGCTTGAGGATTCAAAATGAAGACAAAATACTTCCAATAGAAACTGGTATTTTCCAAAGAGAAATATGGAAAAAAATCAGACTGCCGGACGTCTAGTTATTTTAAAGACCATGTCCGGTAGTGTCTGGTGAAAATTTTCTTAGTGTCACGCTTGGATCTCTTCGTACTCTGTGTACAAGGTCAGCGAAACGGAGAACGTTGGGATTTTTTCACTTTTTAGAAGCGCTTGAGGATTGTAAATGAAGGTAGAACATTTTCCGATGAAAAATTAGTATATTTCAAAGAGAAATATGGAGTTGTTTGAGGACCGTGTCCAGCCGTATCAAGTGCTTGGATGGCTTCGTACTCTGTGCAAAATGCAGACTACGGACCGCAGACCGGGTACAAAATGCAGACAGAATTTGTACTGTTTTTTCGTCTGATACGTGATAACATGGCATCTTACAACTTACCGAGTGTCACGCAAGCGCTTTTCCTCGATCATCTTTGACGATTATTTGCACCATTGTGGAATATTCCTTGCCTGTCTCTTAATCACAATCGTTCTTAACTTTTTTTAAGCCTCGTTTAGTATTCTCATTTTCCGCGCGAGTTGGTTGGCGTGATGTCTGTGCAGAAGTTACCAACTTACTAAAAGTAGATGTGGATGTAAATGGATGCCACTATTGAATATTTAACCTGCGCAATATTCGAGAAATTCATCTTTTTAACCGATATGTGTTCATTTTGTTGACAAAAATGCGAACCAAAACCAAAACTTTTCTTTCGACTTGATATATTTTCAACGTTCAGAAGTGTACACATACTGATTTCCCCTTATTGTCTTATAATGTCATTGGTTTTCATGAGAAACCGGAGAATTTTTATAGGGAAAAGCGAAGCGTTGCCCTCGTTACTGGCCATTTGTTAACTTTTTTGGTGGTTTTATCTCTCGTCGGTTTGGTGACTACGCAAATATTAATATGTGAAAATCAGATTATATGAAGACTTTAAATTATATTAAGAACGATTGTGGCCGCTTTGTTGAAAATCAAATGCAATGGCCGCTTTGTTTAAAACAAAAAATATCAAAAAACGGGCAAGGAATATTTAATAGATAATTACTGCGGCAGTCAGCGTTATGAGAGATATATTGCAGCCAACTGAGGGCGTATTCTGCCTAATGACCTCTGCCCATCCCACCTCCAGCCCACAAACTTTTTTCCAATTCCCATCACCACGAATGCACAAGTTTTCTTATCACACAACTGCCAAAAAAAATAAAAGAAAATTTATTCCAAAAGTCTTGAAAGTTCACATAAACCGAATTCAACTACACCGATATTCAGCAAGTCCAAGAAATCAATGCAAACCTAAGCCATAACATGAATGAGCTGGCTCTAAGAGCTTTTTGATTTTCATTACTTCAAAGTTTCGAGCGTCTCTCTTTCATTAAAACCAAGACAAAAAAAAAAAAAAACATTCATAGGCATTGTTTTTTATTGCTGTTGTGAGCTGCAGAGCCATTCAATGAAATTTGAGCACTGAAAGCTTCCTGAACGGGAGGTTTGTGGGGTGGGGGTGGGGACATTTATAATAGGGGGGAGGTGGGGACACAATAGGGGCGAGGTAAACAAATTGTTGTGGATAACTCTAAAATGGTAATGTGTACCGACGGATTCCTACTTCCGCAAAGGCCTAGTACTTAATGACGAGTGAGAAGAGCCCCAGATATCAAGAGATGATTGTCGATTTCCTATCTGTTTCAAGACCTTGGGGAAATTAGCTGGCTGCAGGAAGATCAGGATTGGCACCAATTATAAATTCTTTCATCGAAAGATTGGTGGATAGAACTTGGTCCAACAGACTGTAAACAACTCTTATACAAATTTCTTACAAAGGAGCTCTCTTAAATATAGAGCTAATAAAGTGTTTTCACTTATCGTAGTTATTCGATTAAACGCCGCAGCGTTTATTAAAATTTTCGTGATTCAAGTGCGATGTTTATTCGAGGGCGGCGTTTATTTAAAATTCAATTTACTTTTTGCAAACAATAATATGGTAACTGACCATTTTAGTTTTAAAAAAAACAAAAACACGTTCTGGTGCTTGTCCTCAATTTCACAATCTGCGTTTTAATACTACTGCAATACTTAATGTGAAATAAAGTGAACATAGTTCACCCAGTTTCAATGTCTCTGTCCTCTTTATGATCCGAATCCAAAAGATATAATGACGGATGTGCTCTCTCAAAATCAGAACCGGTACATTCAAAGGGATTTGTGCCTTGCTTACTCAGAACTTGCAACTGCGATAGAAGCAATAATCGTTCACTGCCACAAGGCTGTCGTTCCTTGGGGCAGTGAATCATGTCGTCCACGGGAAGGTTCAACATGCAGCTCGAGAGAGTTTTTTTATTACTTTTGTGGGTAGCTCTGCTCAAGAATCAAGAATTCACTCCAAAATGGTACTTTTCGGGGATAATTTCAAATTTTCAGCAGCTGTTTCTTCGTGAATTCCCACGGTACCCAGCCAATCATTCCTTTTTAGTGCAAGTGGCCTTGAACGGCTTGTTCCAAGAAACGTCCGGTGCCTGGCTATACTTGGTGGACCCTTCTAGCACTATTACTTGATCGATTTTTTATTCCGACTGCAATACGTAAGCAATGCTATCTTCAGTTTTGCAGTCGAAGAAGTTCCAGGCTAACAGTAATCAACCACCTATCTGTATTTCATTGCCTTAGGGCCTGTTTACATGGATGTGGGGGACCCCAGGTAGGTGAGGTGACCCGCCTAACCGTGGGCTAAAAATAGCCAGCGTTTACATACAATCTTACAACCCCGGGATGCCAGGATGAAGTTTCTTGAGGTTGTTATCACACTTACAATTAAGGAGTTTAAGATGTCACTAGGACGTGTCGTAAAAACGTTGCAGAAAAGCGTAATTAATTTTCCTTTAAGATTTTGGCCAATAGCTCGATGGGTTAACCGTTTCTGACGATACAACGTCTTCACTTTGGCATAACATGTGAATGTAGTGTTAAGTTAAAAGTAAAAACGTGACTAAATCGCTGTCGAGGTTTTATTGCTAAGTGGATGTAAAAATTGATGTTTTAACGTTTTAGCTCTGCATGGGAAGACCAAGAAATGTACAAAGTCTTAACACACTCGTGTTTCGCTGTTGTTTTCCTTATTTGATCCTTTTGTAACATAAACGGCACCCTGCGTGGGCGGGTTAACCGACCTTGAGACGTTTACATGGCAATGTTACCCCCTTGCTGACAGGGTTACCCTACCCAGCAGACCGGGCAACCCACCTAGATGGGTCACCCCACCTATCATGTAAACGTGATCAAGATGAAATAATAGATTATATAGACAGGCGGGTTACCCAGTTAGGCGGGATACTTCACCTACCTGGGGCTCCCCATCTCCTTAAAAACAGGCCCTCAGTAGTCATCGGTCTGCTTTTTTCAGTCTGTTATTCGAATAAGAGTCGCATCATGATGCGGCATTTATTCGGGGATGGCGTTTATTAATATTCTTGCTTTAAAATACGGTAGTTACTCGAGGGTGTTTCATCGAATATAACGTAAACCGACATCTCCGAACTCATATAATGCTCATAAAAAATTGATCGATTCTAAAATAGAACAGGACAGTTGTTAATGCATTTTGACCCTCTGGATGAGCAGTTTGGTGTACAGTTAAACATGATTTATTTCTGTGTGATTTGTTGAGGACCGGCATCTTTCAGTGTACTAACCTCAATCAGCAAAATTGACCAGTTTGTGCGCACGTATACACTATAGAACATGAAGAAGCCTAGAACTTAATGTCTCACTGGCATAGCTTGTTGCTTGATTCAACAGTATTACCAGTTAGAAAAAAAATAATGACAGGCTGGCTACACAATGCTATAGCTAAATGAGAAACAGTAGCATGATTTTGAAAGAAACCTTAGAAATGTCCTTTGTGGGTAACATAGTTTTCTAGGAAAGTTTCGGTCAATTTTTTTCGACTTATTTAAACACAAATATTTTATATTGTACAAAATTAGAATCGATGAAGTGATAGCGCAAGAAAACTCATCAAATATTTCGACTGATTGTATCAAAGCTGAACAGTGTCCTGATACAAATGTTTCCCATACTAATTATACGGAAGCTTGAACAGTTTAACTAAGGCTTCCTGAAAAACACACGATTGATATCCGAGAGATTCCAACTGTGTTCAAAGTAATCTAAGATCAATCTTAAAGTGATCGGTGTCATAGAAAGACAGCAATCAACCTTCGAAAGAAGCACGCAAGATAAATACTTAGGACTTTTGTTTGGTTCTAATTGGCTTAATAGTACTTAGTTGGGAATACAGCAATCGCCGGTTGGTGCAATTCAAGCTAGTTCATTGAAGTGAGATAATTGCAGAAATGTGCCGTGGCTTTGCTGAAACTCTTACATCCCCATTGCTTGTCCATCGTGAATTGTTATTTACTTTATTTACTCAGTCTCAGATTTGTGTTAAGTTTGTCGAAATAAAGATGCAAACTGACAAGAGAGTGAGCTGTTAAGTATAACTAACTATATTTTTGGTATTATTGATGGGGAGCAGTCTATCGTTTTCATTTGGTTCCTATTTCAGAAATGGCTTCAGGATTTACGCCAGCTGCAAAACGCTTCCGAACGGCAAATGAGGCAACTTCAGTTCGCAAGCGAGGAAAGGAGCTTGGTATTCCATGGAAAGACATCAGCCAAGCTCAGATAAGTAAATGGCTTGTGGTTTGTTTGATGGGTCAATCAACAGCTAGAGTTGGCTGCAGAATTAGGGCAGAAAGCATAAACCTGTTTATGATCTGCCTGCGTGATCCTGGGACAGGGTGAAAGTCACCTGCCTTTCAGCAGTGCTCAGCTAGTAAGGTTGCATGTTGAGGCAAAAGAAGATATCCCCTTGTTTGTGGATGAGTTCACCGAAGCAGAACTGTTCCGCCAACTCAAGGCGACACCCGGCCACAAGGCCATCATTGGAAAAGAAGAGGCGTCCCATTTTTTTAATAGTTACTGGGAGGGTCACGAGAGAAAAACAGGATTGACCTTGAAAGGTTGATCCAGCTGTATAATGGGGGTACATGGGTGTACACAAGAGATGACGAGACAACACGTCAGTTCATCGACAATCCAGCGGTTTCATTGAGTGAGTATAGCCAGCCCAATCCCTTTGTCCCCATTTATGTTAAGCTGAAGGAGAGAAGAGATAGTCGTATTGACAGGATGATTGTTTATCAATCACTCCCACATCGCGTGACAGCCCTTGAGACGAGAGAGTTCATAACAAAGCTGAATGACTCTCCTGTGAGACTTCAGGTAACTTTTTACTAACAATTTATATTTCTCTCTGGCTTTCTTTCTTATATCACTTGTTTTCTCAGTGGGATATTTTGGTTTGATGTGAATTACTCTGCAACATACACCTTGTAACACAATTACAAGAGTAGAAATATGCAATTTGGCTGGGGTGTTTGAGTAACCCTTTGCCATTCTTATGCAAACCAGCATTTCGTGTCTGCAAGTTTTTACCGTAGTTTATCCATCGATGGTGATCAATTCAGAAACACTGAAGAACTTAAGTGGAATTAAACCTGATTTTTTTTACGATTTCAGAATCATCCACTCAGCCATTTATGAATTTTCACATTCAGAAAATGGGCCGGCTGCCAACTCTTTACACCAAGCTGGCAATAAAAAATATGAAGATTTCATTAATGGAATATCAACATCACTGATTCGCCAATGAGCTCGTAACATGTCATCTGAGGATGTGTCTAAAGACGATAGATATGTTTTAAGGCTGGCTACAGTTCTACATGTGCCTTATGACCAGTTGCCATGACTCTTAATTTTGCAAGATGATCATCTCACAGCTGAAACTTGGACCGCCTGTGAATGCGGTGCTATCGATGCGAAAGATTCTCACAATCAAAGTTTTCCTGTCTCTTGTCCATCTAGCCGGTGGAATCTTAAAAAATGCCGCCGGCTAGAGTTACAGCTTGTATATTTAGCCAACTTAACCCCTATGTTAGTCCAACATTACATTGGAATCACCCTTTTTAAGAATATTTCTAAGCTCTTTGGTTTTGTCTCTCTGGCTAATGGCATCTTGGATGACTCAGAAAATATAACCATGCAGCCAGAAAGATATATATAAGGTGAAGTAATACAAGGTGAAGTAAGTTTGAAGTGAAGTAAGTTTGAATTCATTTACTTATTTATGAAGAACTTTTGAACTTCTCGCTTTAATGTTACACTTCCATATTGTTACTTAATAATTTTGCGAAAATGCAACAGGTATATACATTTCGCCAGGATTTAATTTCGCAGTTTGGCCAAAAATTTATATTAAAAGGAACTAAATTTTAAATAATAATTGTCTAAATGCTGATCTGTATCAACAAACAGTGACTCTCAGAACTGGCCGTCCTTGAAGACCCAGGGGCTTCGAATCGATTTCGAGCCAGGGTGGGAGAGCTTGAAGTCGACCCACAGCCCCTGGGTCTACAAGGATGAGAATTGACACAACTGCTTTTACATTTCCACGGCAGCAGTTTCCAATGACACTGAAAAAAATTATATTATAATAAAAAAGAAAATGAAGACATCTTATATATTACTTTACAAGGGGCCTAGGTAGGAATAAATTATTGGTGACTGCACTTAGGATATCGTACAAGAAAGTAGGAAGAAGATGATATTGATTCAGACAAAGAGAACTTACGCGCTAAAACTAAAATAAAGAAGATGGACAGCAATATTATGTAGTAAACTGACATTTACGTTGATAAACGTATTATATTCCAAGGTGTTAAATTTCGCGCGGTTAATTTTCGCGAAAACCTTTTTATGCAGGTCACCGCCGCCTGGTTAGCATAGGTGGTTGAGTCCTGGCTGTCATGCGGTAGTTGGAGGCTTCAAGCCTTAACTGGACACACACTCAGAGTCTTAAAATAACTGAGGAGAATGTTTTTCCTTTGCTACGACATCTGCAAACGGTTAGCTGTTCTAGTCTTCTCGGATAAGGACGATAGACCACAGGCCCCGTCTCTTGGTCTTCTCAGTACTGGTTTAAGAAGGAGTTGTTAAAGAACCCACCCACTTCTCGCAAAGAAAAGGAGACTAGCTCCCGTTGTTGTGTTCTGGCCTTGTTATTGTTTATAAATCTTTAAAAATCTTCCATAATTATTTTCTATAAAGAGAAGTAACACAATTAAGGAAGAGGAAGAAGGAGAAGCATTTTCTGAAGGGGGAAATATAACACGTGATGTCCTTCTAGGCTTAAGAACCAAGCTCGTGACAAGACGAAAAAAATCTTTCTTAGTTCTTTACCGAGCTCAAAACTTACCATCTCTACAATTTCTATCTACAAACATTACGCTATCGACATTGCTGATCCTAGCAGTATGCAAGACACGTGTCATATGAACTTCGTAATAGACCTCGCTCACCGTGGAGTCTCTGTGGCTCAGTGGTAGAGCATCGGAGCGCGGAATCCGAAAGTCTGAGGTTCGATTCCTCATCAGGACTCAGAATTTTTCTTTGTCCCATGCTTGTGACAAGACGAAAAACATCTTTCTTAAGACACATTTGTTTCAAAATTAGTCTCATTCAAGGGTACCTCGTTTGACATTTGTACGTCAACGAGATCGCGTGTTATAAATAGTCTATTTAACAATATTTCAATTCGTTCATTTACCGAATTTTCCTTTCAGGGCTTGCCTAATTTGTTTTTCACTTGCATAGTCCTTTTAAATATTCTATTTTTCCCGATCGGAAGAGAAGCCTTCAGTGTCATTTGTGTTGACCCTAAAAAATATAGGTCGATCCGTCTGCCTCTGCTGACAACCGTACTCTCTGACTGAATTGGCTGTTGAATATACAATGTAAGATGTGTGCAGCTAGCGAGCTACAAACCCTATTACTAAGATATAACATCGCCATCTTGTTTACTGACAGGAGGAACCTCGATAAGGTTTCGCTTGACCAAATATCACCAACACATCTTCTTCATCAGCAACAGTCGGAAGCTCGTCGTTGATCGCAGTGATCCGGAAACTAAATGGTTTTTTACTTCCGTCTTTCATTATTTCGCGTCTTCGTTTGCTTTGATCGGTTGAACTTAAAAAACTGAACTTAAAATCCTGTTGAACTTTTGTTTCCCTTCATGTCGCGGCCGTTAGGCAAATCAATGGAAAAAGCTTTTCAGTCTACACATTTTTCATTCACAAGTACAGAGGGGTGGGGCCCTCCAGATACTGCTCTAAGACGGACTAAGAACCAATTCTGCCACAGATATAGCTCTGATCGAAAAGAGAACAAATAGTCTGAGTTATTCAAACAAAATCACAAATTTAGAAGATACAAGAGGCATATTTCATGTCATTAGTTTCAGCATTTCTTTTTATCATGAAACTAAATTTTTCGGCTTAATTTTATACAGCATATATATATACGTATATGAATATGTATATATATATATATATATGTTATTTGCCGGCTGGGAAGTCCGTATGGTGGAAAACTGTGACCAAGGTCGTGAAAATGTTGCCCTCGGCCGTTTTTTTTTTGAAACTTGAAGAAATTCTTTCCGAGTAAATGGTAGTTAAAGTAAAGGTGATGCAAATTCAAGAGAGATGCGTCAGCGAAACATTTTCATTTTCGTAACGATAATTTAAAAGGTTTCCAAAGAAACTTTGAAACATTATTTTTACAAGTATCTGTCACAATCTGACACCTGTCAATTAGAGAGCGCGTAAGTAAAAAAAAAGCGTAAGAACATTTGAAAAACAACGGAACTAGTTTGGCAAGGACTGTCACGACAATGTTTTCTTAAAATACAGTCAGGGATCTAACAGAAAGTATTATTCGCTCTCATCGACGATTCATTCATGTACGAAGATTTACCTCTGTTCATTAAGTAAACGGCGAGGAAAGTAATTGTGAGTAAATTAATTTTTTTATTTTGAAGTTGTGAGAGTTTGCTCGTTTGTTTGCAGTAATGCTGTGTGTAAATCTGGTCTTTCCTTCACAAAAACTAAATTCGAACTCACCGAGAGCGTATATTTGTTGTAGAACTTAAATTAAAACTTCGCTCGCTCTTTCACTGCGAACAAATTGCTTGAGAAAATTTAGGTATTAAATGAATGAAAGTTCCATCGTTCAGTTTAACTGTAACCAAATACGTCACGTTTTAACTTTCTAGGTACTTTTTGTGAATGATTAAAATTAATTGCAGACGGTTTTTAGGCCACTTGTCAACCAACGTAATGACACTATTGTTTATTCAAATTCATTCTGAAACCAATATTTTTCTGTCAACTAAAGTGATTTGAGAGAGAGAAAAGAGAGGATTCATAAGTTATTCATCGGCTTGAGGTAGTGACCGACGTGTTTGCTTAAAAATACTGCCCAGCCGGAAAAACGAGATATGTTTATGAAAAATGGCAACGAAAGTTCGGATGTACTCGGCGACTTACGAAAGCGTTACTGTGGCCCGTGGGCAGAGATAGGAAAATACTGACCGGGTAAGGAACCAATCAGATTGCAAGATTCGTTACCGTGCCCTCTCAAAAAAAATGTATATATATTTTTATTATAAAGTTCGGATATAACGCGCGCTGTCATTGGTTGAAAGAGCGTGCTCTATGAGAGTATAGAGCATAGAGCTGAGCTAAAGCTGTCACGCCATCTGCCAATTGTACTATGTTCGAACTTGTCCAGGTCTTCTTTTTAGCTTTTTTCCGATAATTGAAAGTGAAATTTCGGAACTGAAGCGAGCCGACAAGTAGCAACAGAAGAATCAAACAAAGGTTTGTAAACATACCTGGCGCCGTAATTTACGTTATTAAAACGTGAGCAGATAAGAAAATCCTCAAAGGAAAAACAAAATAAACATTCCGAGTTTTAAAGATTTTCGCGCTCAGTTAGATTGCAAGCTTACGTACGGTAATAAAAATCAAATACAGCTAAACACTCGTATAGTATATAAAGTTCAGTGTTCAAAAACAAAACAGAACAAAACAGAAATGATGCAAAATTTAACCAAACTGGCATAATTGTTAAAAATTCATACTAATCATGACGGTGTCTGAGCGAATATGATCATGCTGAAGTTCATCGCGGCTCGCTCATCATGGCGATCTCCGGTCATCACAGTAAAGCAAGCCTCAGAAACTACATCGGCCACCCTTCGAGTGAAAAAATAAGAGCTTGCTCTGATATCCTTCCGATACGTTGAGTGGAAAGTCACATCAGTCACTGCAGCCGAGTTTTGCGGCGCTATCATCACGAGCGATCTTCATGTTCCGGTGAATTCGGCTGTCGTTCACTCAAAAAACACTCGCCTTGAACAGTTTGTTTTCTACCTTGTCATGTGAAAATACTCGCGTGTTTTTATGAGCCATAATTCGGCTGAAGTTCACTGAACATTTCACTTCAAGATTCTGTATTAGAGACTTAAAAACTTCAGGCAAAAGTGTTGAATTTGACTTGCCGAACTACTTTAGTTTGTAAACTATCGTAGAATTTGAACTTTGATGGTTTTTGAGCTTTGATGGTTTGACACTTTTGACAGTTTTAGTCTTGTACATCCAATCAGATTATTTGAAGCATTCTGACAGGGATTCTGATTGGCTTATTGTAGCGTGCTTTATGAGAGTATAGAGCATGCTGACGACATTGTTGTTCGCTTTGGAAATACAGTTTGTTTTGAAAATTGAAAGTAATGCTTGGGTAATTTAACGGATTCTTTATTATAAAACAAATAGAGAAGCCTTGATTGTGCTCTGTTCTGTTATAAAGCACTTAGGAAGCGACTAGAGCACTCAAGAAGTGGGAAGAAACACTCGACTACGTCTCGTGTTTCTCCCTACACTTCTTTCGTGCTCTAGCCGCTTCCTGCGTGCTTTATAACAGAACAGAGCACAGTCAAGGCTTCTCTATTTGTTAAATATATCAAAAGAACCACAGCGATTTTCGATTTTCGACCATATCGATAAAAGCATCGATGAAAATCAATTAGACGAGATTAAAGCATTGTACTGATTTTATCATAAAAAGTTTTGGTCGTTTTGGAGATAATTCAAATATTTCAAACGATTGAATTTGTTATGTAATTTTTAATCAGGATCTCTCGTTGTCTGTGGGACAGTAGTAGGTGGTGTGACATTAAATCCAATTGTGTTGGGATCGATATCTGGAGCAGGTGTTTTACTAAAGACTTAGTGAAATAAAGAATTTCAGAAAAAAATCGAGCTCTGCCAGTTTGCGGTTTATCATCGATTTGCGATCCTTTTTATGAGGTAAACAAAATAACTAGAATTGATTACAAAGATTATTTGACTTGCTAAAGGGTTTTAGATGATATTATCATCGATATGTGTCCTTTGGTTGACAAATGGAATAGACAATATTCGCAGAAATCATCTCCGAATAATTGTTTCAATATCATTACTAATTAGTTTTTTAATTCCACTACAATATTGCTCATAAAATGCTACTGTTGTTTTGTATTTTGATGTTGGTATATTTTTGTATTGTAATCTTATCAACTTGAATATTCGTTTTAACAAAAATCTCTAATATCATATTTTAATCAATCGTCGTTATCTGTATGTTATCCTTACTGCAGATACTGCTGATTGTATTACAAATGTGATACTTTCGATGGTAAACTGATCTTCGGAATATCTTATGTCGATTCTCATGAAAATCTATAAACTCATCTACTATTTCATATCTATCAACCTGACCGCAATTAATACATACATTTTCTCCATAATTGTTTTCAATTTCAATATTCTCTCAACATTCGTGTTTTTTATTGTCGTTCTTGAAGTTGTTCATAACATATTAAACAATCAACATCACCAAGTATTTTGAATTCTTCATGAATTTATTTCTTACATTCTAATATCAATAACATCATATGATATTTTTTTATATTAAAAAAGAATAGAAATGGCCATTTTTATGCTAGAGACGTTAAAGTTGTCTAAGACGTTAAAGTCGTCTCGAGACGACTTTAACGTCTTAGACAATTTTAACGTCTCTAGCATAAAAACGGCCAATGCTGACTCATTTCCTCGGAAAAGTCCCTGACTTATTACATCATTGATTTCCTTGTTTTCTAAGAATGTCACGCAATGGAAAAATGATGTGAGATCATATCGCTAATCTTCTATAGTATAGGAGCACCTTGCTACGAGATCAGATTTCATAAAATGATTCCATCTAAAAAATTTCATCAAACAATCTCATCAAATGAGATAATTTCCATAATGTAGAAGGTAGTAAAGAGAGTTGGCGTTTTCGTACGCGGTCACTTTTTGATATTACCGTTCCCAAAAATTATTTCGAAATGTCGTAAATCTTTTATCATGGAAATTCCTTATGATGGCATGCATGCATGACTCTTGGGTGCTGATTCACGGTATGTTGTTGTCTGAAAGCATTTTCATGTTGTAATCCTACTTTGGTACACAGTGGCTCTGGTAGATGAAAGGTGAGGAAACTTTCTTAAATATTCGAGCCTTAAATGAAACATTTTATCGCTATTTTACTCGGTTCTGTCATTGTTAAACTTAAGGTGGATTTTAATACACTTATGATTATAGTGTACATTTAAAACTTATTTATTATGCCATCATCAACCAGTGATAATCTAAGATTGAAACAGCCTTGTGCGACCATTATAGAGCGTTTAGGTATGGAAAAAGTAACATTTGGTGTCATCAATTCGTGCGGACGAATAACAGATGCTTGCTTTGAAAATGCCTACATATGCAGAAAAAAATATCCTTGCGGATAGTGCTATCTCTGTCTCGATTTGTTGTCGACAGATAAGCAAACAGGAAACGGGTTGGCTCTCAGTTTGTCACCACTTTCAAATTCATTGATTTGTTCATGAAGAACTTTCAAAGTTCATTCACGAAAAATGTGGACAAGGCAGTTTAGAGGCATTCAAGTTTTGATCTTCGAGACAACTAGATTAAAAAGTTTCGCATCCAACCTTCCGCGAAGTTGATTTTTTTAAATTTATTGTATTATAAACGTTTAACCTTGGCTCCAGCAAGGGAACTCAATTATTCGAAACATGTACAGTGAAAAACAATTACTTTCTTATAAAGGCTCCTATCAGTTGAATCATTTTGATGTTTATTGGATGTCTTTGAATCATCTCGCAACAAGAAAGGTTTGAAAATTTTTAAGTCAGTCAGCCATGAATGGCTTTGCGGTTATTTAGCTGACTTTCTCTATTTCATAAAATCAGGAATCTTTTTACTTATATTCTGATACTAAGCTTCGAAATGGCTCTGTTTTGCTCTGACATTGGCGAGGAAATTTTCTTAACGGCTGACTTGTCATCTACATTAGCGACAGCACCATGCTAATGCAGGAAGTTTACATTTCTCAATCTTTGTATATTGTAAAAGAGAGTTTCTTTTCAAGAAAAAGTTTTCTTCTCTAAGTCTTGATTTCTAGACTTCGTAATCTTCGTCGGTTATTTGAAGTGTTTTGCTGTTGGGAACATAACAAACAATGCATTTTGTCGGCAATCAGCCGAATTATATTTTATAAGAATTGTCACATAGTTTTGTCACGCCAACTCATCCTAAAAGTGAAGGATGGAACAAAATATATTATCAGAAAGATAGAAAAATGTAAGAGGGAAAAAAACCCACTAAAATATAGACATGGATTGCAGATGAACTACGTCAAGGATTCATCTTTTTAAGTTTATAATATGCAAACTCCTGTTAAGCTATTTTGTTGTGGTTCTTCCCACAAATATCTGGTTTAAAACAAGGATCCTTTCGTGAGAAACAGCTACTTTCCCTGTGAAATCAATTTCTGTTTTGAGTCATGCGTTTGGTAATAGGACTTTAATTGTTCATACCGCAGAGTTAACTCGGTTAGATGCAAATTATTGTTTTATTTATTCTCGCTGCTATGCACCGACCGTTCAGCCATCATGCGATAGCAATCTCGAACTCCTAATACAACTATTTTAAATACAGTTACATCGAAGAGTCAAAAAAAGCTTTTAGGAAGAACCCAAACAAAAAGAAAGAATTTAAAGAAAGCGACAAAACTTTTGAATATAACAATATTAATTATAGTAAATAGTGACAACAAGAAAAGGGGTAAAGCATGAAAGTGTTAATTCTCGCATTTTCATGCTTTACCTCTTTTCTTGTTGTCACTATTTATCATAATTAGCATTGTTCTAACTACTATATAATTCAACTTCCGACGCTTTGTACAGTAATTAACTGAAGATGACAGAAGTTTCTGTCGAAACATGTTTTACAGACTCAAAAATTTTGTCGCTTTGTTTAAATTCTTGACTTGCCTGCCAATATTAAGACCCAAAAAGAAAGAAGAAAGGAAGAATTATAAAGGAGGCTTGGGGATGTGACTCGGGTTTTTTTTCATCATTAGATATCATTACTGTTGTCTGTGTTGCTTTTTTCACTCCTCGTCCAAGGTACCTTACACTCTTGCGAAGATTTGCAAGAGATATTATACCTTGGACAAATTGGCTGAAAAACACCAGCCACGAGATTGCTCGAAAATTTTTTCGAGATGTTGTGAGTCTGTTATTATGAAAATTATTTATGATTGCATGCATCAACTAAAGCTGGAGTTTTATACGCATATGATCATACTGTGCATTTAAAACTTTTTTATAATGTGATTATCACTTGCAACCAGTGATATTTTGATACTGAATTAGCCTCATACGAACACTATAGAGCACTTTTTCTGTTCCTTCCTCTCATTTAAGGCCGAACGGATGAACTTATGCTTGTTTTGAAAATGTGCAAATATATACTGAAGAAATTTCCTTGTGACTAACGATCTGTTTTCGACTGATGAGCAAACTGGATAATAGGTCGCTCTATTTTTGATATCACTCTTATTCACTGAGTAGTTCATAAAGAACTTTCGAAGCCCGGCGTTCATTTAAAACAAATAATTTGTAGGGAATTCGAGCTTTGAACATGAATACAACTGGCTTTAAGCTTCCGTATTCAAATTTCCTGCTGAGTCGTTCGTTTTGAGAGGATTAGTTCAGTAAACGTTTTACTTTTTCTCCAGCAAGAGAACTCGTTCATTTGAAACATGCGACGAAACGAAACTGAAAGTAGGATTTTCTATTTCCAAATCTTGATACAATCTCTACATATCGCAACGAAGACTTGCTTTTCAAGGGCAAGTTTTTTCTTAATCCTGGTTTATTGTAAGATTTGTATTTACCTTCACTCTGATACTTTTGAATACTCAACAAATAACGCTTTTTGTCGGCAATCAGCCGAATCATATTTAAAGAAGGAGCATAGCAAAGTTTTAAAAACAAGAAGGACTCACAAAATATCTGATCAGAAAGCTGGTAAAATACAAGAGAGAAAATAGTCAACTAAAGTATTGACGTGGGTTGAACATGAAATGCTTGATGGATTAATCTTGAAGCTTCTCAACATGCAAAAACCGTGATGTTTACTTTTAACTTTGTTGTTGAAAATTGTGACTCACAGGGAAACAATACCTATAGATCTTGATTAATGTTGTATATTTTAACCACGTGCACCTCTGCTGCACACGTAACTTATCAGTCAGGCAATCAATCCTAATAATCCATTTTTAAGATTAAGGAAAGTTAGAATATACAGATTCCTTATAGTGAAACACTCGCACCGGTTTATATTGATTGTGCCGTTACTCTTCTTCAGAAATTATGACATCATCCCTCTCCCACATGCCACATCTTTAAGGAAGAAAATTCAACTAAAGGTATGTAGACATCCACTTTGCACGCGTGACCTATTACGTTCCTTTGTTCAATCTGTATAATTGGATTCATAGTTCCATTTCCATGTAATCAAAGTTCTACTCTGTATGCGGACTTGAAATTGTTTACAAAGGAAAACTATTTTCTAATTGTTCGTGGTGTTGGCTGAACAGTGATGGTATTGCTGCTTTGCCTAAAAGCCAGGTATAACTGCTGTTGGTAATTACTTAACCCTTTCAATATCTCCCTTAAATCACACATGGAGGTCATGAGAATAAAAGAAATGATCACTAACTCAAGAAGCTCTTGATTGTTAGACAAATTCTCCTTGTCAGCGCGCTATGAAATGTGTGATGAACAGTATGGAGAATATGAATACTAATATTAGGGTGTAAAGGGTTAATTAGCAGTGGTTGCACTTCTGGTGCCAAGATACGTGTGGCTTGAAGGTGGAGGTAGTAGATGGTAAAAGTTCCTGATGAGCTATGTAATAGGTTTTAATGCCTCGAGCAATGAGTCACTAAACAGAGATACACCACAGAGAGGTAAACGTTTGAGTCGTGAATTAATTAAAAAAAAAAACTTTTCCCCCACGCAGTACCTCGCTGCCATCTCATGATCATTCATGGAAACGATATTAAATGTTTATGAGGAACCTGTGATGAACTACTTCTAATTGTATTCTGATTGGTGAGAGGAGCAATGATCCAGGCTGAATTATCCGCTAGGAATTGAGATGAGCATAATTTCTTAAAGAAGGGTGGGTCAACTCACCTCTACTGAATCTTTTGAAGTTCCAATAAGGCTGCTATTGGAGAAATAGTTGTGCGTGTGGCGAAGTGTGGTGATGTATTCTAACTGACTGTGTCGGGATGTTGGATCGTGTCAGGAACCTGATGTGTCTGATTGACCTCGTAATGATTCCCAAATTATCAAAGCAGGTGACTGTGATGTTCGGTAGGTGATACTGGCGATGTGGTTTTGGTAGTGCTGGTAATCATAGATTTGATGTGCTTTCGACTCAATGGTAAAAATGGTGACACGAATGATTTGCTTGATAGGCTGTTCCTTAGGCATCATGGCTGCAGCTTTGTCGCCATTCGCGTCTACGAAAGAAACTACCAACTATGCAAGGCTATGCCGCCTCTTGGTAGATGTTGGATCTCAGGTGCTTCAGTCCACTTTTGACAAAATACATCCACCAGCGACTCTACATACAGTTTTGGGAAGTACCTCAGTGCATTTCGCCACATTGCAATCACTGTACGAAGGGAAGAAGAAGGTGCTGAATCCCACGCAATGGGGGAAGTTGTATCCTGCTCATTCACCCGTGGCTTCTGCAGCCTTCGACATAACGCTGCTAACAGTGCTTCTTAGAAATATATGTGGTTTGAGCCCTCCTGCCACTGGTTGGGATCGTCTTCCCCCAGCTGCAAACATAAGCATCACAGATGACATAGCCAGAGTGAAGTATTACAGGAACACTGTATACGGCCATGCTTCTCAAGCCTCTGTGGATGAAAGTATTTTCAGCGTTTACTGGCAGGAAATACGAGAAGCTTTGGTGAGACTGGGAGGATCTCATTTAAGAGCTGAAATCGACAATCTTGAGCACGATTGCATGGATCCAGATATCGAAGAGCATTATCGTGAACTGATGAAACAATGGAAGAAAGACGACGACAGCATCAAAGACAAGTTGGAAGAAATTGAAGGTTAGAAAACATTGTCCACTGCCAATACGGATGAATCAGAAGGCTAGAAAAGTGTATATTTTCAGTAAACACGGCAGTGAAGGTTAGCTCATGACTTTTTCATTTTGGACGGAGCTAGTCACATATTTGGAAAATTTTTTCTAGTGTTATAAGTGAAAAATGAAGAATTAACCCAAATGTTGACACTGTGTTTTCATTTGCAGTACTTTTGTCTGTTCGTGGGTACTACTGCTGGAGTGCATTTTTGTGATTTCTAAGCGTCTTATTAAGTTTGATCTATTCGGAGTCGACCAGATTTTGATATACGTATCATTTTTTATCGGCACCAAAACGTGAATCTGTGATGTAAATGTGCTTATGAGATTGCACTTATCTTTCTTACATTTCCAGATTTGCTAGGTGACCTCGGAAACAAAACTGAGAAGATAGAAATTGAAATGAAGGAAGTTAAAGAGACGATTAGTAGCCTGACGCTTACAATGGAAAAAAGCACAGATGAAGGTTGGTTGCCAAAAAGAGCTACTCACCGATAAACTGAACTAACAACAGTGATTCCGTTAACTTGAGTACATAACACATCTAAGCATGAACACTTTATTCCCTCAATGTTGGCCGAATTAGCATTTTTGTGGTAATGTATTATTGTAAGAGTCCTCCATTGCTACCAACCTACTCTGGCTACAAATGAAGATACTATGTAATCCATAGGATGAATGGGATGACACAGAATCTGACCTCTTGGGTTGAATAGTTTTCTGACAGCATGCATACACATTTGGCCGAGAAGGGTTATTGACTTATTTTAGTTTTACTTTTGTTCAAGAAAGAATGAATCTAATTTCCTAGACCGTTATAAAGGAACTGCATATTGTTGAACAAACTATAGACGACAACTCATAATTTCTTGTAAAGTATTCCATTCTACATATGGAAGAATCGCTGATTGAGGGTCGTCTTAGTTAAAAGGGACAGGATAAGGTGTATGTGGTTATTTTACATTTCCCGAGTTAAAGACTGTGGGCGAAACCTCACACCTCAACGGAGGCGGACCTCCGGTTTTCTCTAGCGTTTTTCTTTTTCTCATAATTAAATACGTGAAAAAGAGGACGGAAAAGCGTTCTTTGGCATTCGTTAATTAGTTCTTGCAATGTCGCTTTTTACCGACAAATCTCTTAATCAGACTATCGGCTCCAATGATATCAATATTTATCTTTCGCGTAATAAACTTTACGACAGAGTTTCAACAGACACAGCTGAAGCCGAGCCATATCTTCTTTAGAATGTTGAATAATTTTAACCCCTAACACCCTAACATTAATATACATTATCTCTATACTGTCCTCTTTACATTTCCTATGATGCTGACAAGAAGAATCGAGAGTTTTTTGTTGGTGATCACTTCCTTGATTCTCATAACCTTAATGTGTGATTCAGGGGTGACATTGTTAGGAGAAATTAGGCTTACAACAAACAATAGAGGCAAGGGAAAGGATCTATTAAGTTAACTTTTCTTTCATTTAGTAAAGTGACTTTTTGTCTCACTCTGACTAAAAGTTCTAATATTATTCCATCGTCAGATACTACGAAAGAGTCTCTCGAGAAAATAATAGGCGAAATGGCAAAGATGGACAGTGAACTTAAAGAAGTGAAGAAAAAGATGTGTACTTCGACAGCCCCAGTGGGAGAAAGCAGGAATGAAGGTTATTTGAACTTTAAGATAAAAGTTATCCTGCTTAACCGGATATTTAGCCGTAGTCAACATGTCTTGTATGTGAGAGAGAGAGAGAGGTCATCGTATCTTAAGAGATTCAGTTTTTCAATTTAAACAGTTTCTGGAATAATCTCTACAATCTCCTTTTATTGCCTTCAATGCTTCAAGTGTGGAGCGTGGGTCACAACTAGGAAAATGTCGAGTTTGTCGCTCAAAACCGTGGGTCCATGACAGTGTGACATCATTAATGATGGAACCAAATTTGCAGAAAGGAAGGCTAGTTTATTGGGTTCCGTGTGCTAAATCTCGGAGGAACTGCAATAATTCTTTCAGAGTGTATGCGTGTTGTTTCGTTAATATGAATACTGTGACGTATTTTAACTTGTCTGGGTGTCCTTTTAAGCGACGCGATATGTCTGTTATGACTAGAGTGCCAAATTTTATTCTTTAATTTGCATCCTCTCCACACTGTGCATAGTTCATAATCTGATATTTCAACGTAAATCATCGAGAAGGTGCCTTTCAATCAGCTTTTTTTACTTTGTAAGTCGCGCAAGCATCATGACCGATTACGTTTAAGCAACGTTTTAGGACAACTCGGAATCTATTCTCCATTCAGTTGCTATGAAAACCTAAAATCTTCGACGTGGAAGATAAACGAACGAAGTTTGAAAGGTGGAAAGGAGATCTAAGTCAATTTTCAGAATTATACAAATAATCTTTGACACTAGCGCAATTGAGCAAGCACATGGATTTGCGTTGTTTTTAAGATGTTGGTTGATGGAAGCCAGGGATATACCTGCGGGTTTAAGGCAATCCATGACCTAATTTGTGTCTAAACTATGCACTGATATGCTTTCTCAGGCCGATTAACGCCTGCATTTTGAGAATTCTTTCGTACAAATTAGTAAATTTTTTTATATGCAAATTAAGGTCGAAGAGAAGGGTCTCCTCTGATTACGCTGGTATGAAAAGTATTTCAACTGAAGTTTCCATATTTTGTCTGTGAACTAACTGAATACATCTTGTAACTTGTAGCGAGATAGAATTCTGTGAGCTATATTATCGCAGTCGCTGCCCGCTGGACAAAATCTGTGAAATTTACATTTTCGATCGTTGTCCACAGGGATGGTCTGGACAAAAATCATTTCTGGCTTGTGGCGACGCAAAAAAAGAGATTTGAAGAACAACTAGACTATTTTTGAAACATGTGTCCTAAACCCTTTTCATGGGCGAAAAATGAAAGAAAAATGTTTTTCCGACGGGAAGTCGAAAGAACCGCTCTTAACGAGAGCGGCACTTAACTTCAGCTCGATGTTAGAAACTATAGAGTAGGTTCGACTAAATTCATAATCTAAATGGCTTTTGATCAGCAAACATGA
The DNA here is from genome assembly GCA_942486045.1 of Pocillopora meandrina. NCBI lineage: Eukaryota > Metazoa > Cnidaria > Anthozoa > Scleractinia > Pocilloporidae > Pocillopora > Pocillopora meandrina. The sequence continues at coordinate 57,358 of CALNXJ010000141.1, forward strand.
ATCATACACTGAAACATTTTGCATCGTCCAAGAAATTTCTTTGGCAATGGTGTCGTAATCATTCACCTATTTAAATTCAGTGCTGAATGCCAGAGGCAATTTTCACCAACGCATTCATATGATTTCTGAATCATTTTTCTATTATTAGGTATTTTTGATCCAAGTGAGCTTATCAATGAAATTCGCCAGTTGTACAAGACTCGTGAGGGATGGCTCTCACCATTTCCATGGTGTGAAGAGTTTCAGTTTTTTCTTGGCAATATTTTTACAAGGCTCAAAGTGGTCAGAAGAAAGAAAACGAGAGGAGAAATCACTGACGTATTTGTTGACATGTCGTCAATACTCGATCCGTATGAAGAGTGCTCAGCGCCGAGAACAGTGTTGATTGAAGGAGAACCTGGTATGGGAAAAACCACCTACTGTAAAAAGTACGCCTACGACTGGGCCACCAAAAAGCAAGAACTTCAGGGTAGCGGCTCAACAGTATTCAAAGCGGTATTGTTGCTGAAATGTCGAGACATTCATTCTGATATTTGGGAAGCCATTGATGATCAGCTTCTGCCTCGAGACATCGATGAAGAAGTTAAAGATCAATTATTTCAGTTTATTCGTGAAAATCAGTCCAGCATTTTATTGATATTGGATGGATTGGATGAGTTACCTTCCGGCAAATTGCCGATGTTTTCCGAATTAATTGAAGGAAGAGTACTCCCCAGATGCCACATAGTTGCAACAGCAAGACACGAAGCTGGAAAAGAGGTGAGAAAGTGCTGTGACACGCTACTTCAGATCGAAGGATATACTGAAAACCATGTGAAAGAGTTTGTCACCAAGTACTTTAAAGAAAGGCCGGATTTAGCCACCAAGCTCTCGGAACGGATATCGCGAGATAAAAACCTGAGAGAAATGGCAGCCAATCCTCTGAACACAGCACTTCTTTGTCTTTTATGCGAAGAGTTTGAGGGCACACTCCCCGAAAACAGAGCTCAGCTGTACTTGGATATGGTTGAATGTGTCTTGAGAAGATATAGGAAAAAGAAAGGAATATTAGAAACGGGAGTAGACCTGACAAACCTTTACAAACCGCTACTGAATCACCTTGGGTGGGTAGCGTTGAATGGTTTAATTAACGGCAAGTTGGATTTTGATGAAACTGAATTGGGAAAGCATGCAAAAGACTTGACTGAGCTTGGATTTCTGTCAGTGCAGCCTGGTGGTAGCAAATTGAGACAAAAACTGCATTATGCTTTCTTACATAAAAGTTTTCAAGAATGCTTTGCAGCATTCTTCATTTGTTCTCAGATTCAAAGCAGGGAAATTATACCTGAAGAACTAGTCTCCGATCCAAGGTATTTCTTTGACCTTAAAAAAGTACTTTTGTTTTCATGCGGAATTTTAGGCATGAAATGCGATGAACAAGCTGTGGCACTTGTACAGAGTTTAACAAATGAAGTCAACGAAATTAAAGTCCGTGGTACAAAAGTTGTATTGGAGGCCATAAACGAATGTAAAAGAGAAAAAAGCGATTTTCACTCACATTTAGCAAAGTATTTTGGAACTGGTTTGAATCTCACCTTTTTGTGCTTGGCTTACCATAGTATTGATGATACTGGTGCTACATGTCTTGCTGAGGCAATCAAAGTCAACAAGACGCTAACCAATTTGGATTTGTGTGGGAATGCTATTTGTGTTGCTGGTGCTACATCTATTGCTGAGGCACTCAAAGTCAACGAGACTCTAACCAATTTGGATTTGTCTTACAATGGTATTAGTAATACTGGTGCTACATCTATTGCTGAGGCAATCAAAGCCAACAAGACTCTTACCAATTTGAATTTATCTCGCAATGGTATTTGTAATACTGGTGCTACATCTATTGCTGAGGCAATTAAAGTCAACAAGACGCTAACCAATTTGAATTTGTCTCGCAATTGTATCAGTGAAGCCGTTACTACATCTATTGCTGAGGGAATCAAAGTCAACAAGACGCAAACAAATTTGGATTTGTCTCTATATGGTATTAGTGAAGCCGGTGCTACATCTATTGATGAGGCAATTAAAGTCAACAAGACGCTAACGAATTTGGATTTGTCTGAGAATGGTATTTGTGTTGCCGGTGCTACATCTATCGCTGAGGCAATCAAAGTCAACAAGACGCTAACCAATTTGGATTTGTCTGGGAATGGTATTCGTGTTGCCGGTGCTACATCTATTGCTGAAGCAATCAAAGTTAACAAGACACTAACCAATTTGAATTTGTCTCGCAATGTTATTAGTGATGCCGGTGCTACATTTATTGCTGAGGCAATCAAAGTCAACAAGACTCTTGCCAATTTGAATTTGTCTCGCAATGGTATCAGTGATACAGGTGCTTCGTTTATTGCCGGGGCAATCAAAGTTAACAAGACGCTAACCAATCTGGATTTGTCTTACGATGCTATTAGTGATGCCGGTGCTACATCTATTGCTGAAGCAATCAAAGTCAACAAGACGCTAACCAATTTGAATTTGTCTCTCAATTATAATACATAAGTTTAGCCAAAACTAAAAGCGGAGTTCTTGTTAGTTTAATTTCCAGCCCTTCATTATACTGAATAAAAACTGTAATAAAATTCTTTAGCACTGGCTGTAGAAGTGTTTCTTCAAGGGGATAAGCGACCAGGCGAGGTCTGGAACCTCACAACTCTCAAAGCGATCAACACGCATGCTAGTCAGCGGTATCTTCAAAAAGCTTAGGACCTTCGTCGTTGTTCCTGATGTTTTAAGCAAATTTTCGAAGATAGGGAATGTTTCCTTCTTCAGATGAAGTGTATGATGTCAGCATCAGTTGAAATTATATTTTATTAGGCGTGACTTATAATTTCAGTTTGGGAAAATGAGCCAAAATTGAAAGAAACGACGGTAAACTATTTTGCACTAGACGTTACTAGTCGATTGAAATGTATACACGTGAGCGTAGTAAGTCAGTAAAACAATTGGCCAGAATCGTATGGGCTTCTCTTATATCTTCTCTTGGAGTTGCAGGTGTGATTGCTTACCCCACTGTTTTTCCCTAACGTTTCAACCCCCTCTGTTTAACGAAGAAAATTAAAAAGAAAGTTATTTTCAACTCGTGTTTGAACCAGTAATTTTTTTAAATGATTGTCCTCTGGCATTCGCCTTTAAAGTAATAGAGCGGATTCTCTCTGAGAAGTGGGAAAAAATAATTGTAGTTTGCTCACTTCATTCAATTAATCTCAAAGAGGTTTATACAAGGTAACCAAAGCATTAGTAAGAATATTAATATTGATAAGTCTTAAGTTTGTTGAGTATGATTTAGTCATTCGTATATATTTAGCTTGTACTTTTGTAGTTACTATTTAAATTCAAAGCCCAATGTTATTTAGGAGTAAGTTGCCACGATGAGTTGCCAAGTGATTAACATTTGTGACTACCTTTTCTAACTTCCGGTAGTGGACGTGCTTAGTTTGTCTTCTGAACTTGTTACGAACCCATTCGAAAGTTTTTATTTTGATTTATGCAGTCGAAGATTGATTCGGTTGTTCGGAAACATTAACTACGTCGTCCTTCATTCGTGAGATTCTCGTAAAAGTGTTTGGGTTAGTGTTCTGACATCAAAAGTTGGATCTTCCATGGTCAGTTGACCAGCAAGCCCACTCCTGCCTCGCGATAGTGAATACATATTCATGTAGTTTAGATTTTACTTAGTATTTAGTGAGAATTAAGAAGAAGAGTGAGTAATAGAACAGAGTTAGTCAGACAACCAGAGTTACTCAGATTGAAGTAAGATTGATATGTATTAAGAAGAGCATATTTATGAACCAAGAAATGAAAGAAGACTGAGAAAACACATGTCAAGAATCCTTGGTCCCTTTCGTAAAAGGGTGTTGCAGTTTGCGGCTAGTTTCCCCGTCATTGTGACCCAAAAATATCTAAGCCAGTTTTCAAAAAGGGACGTTTGAAATTTTATTCCCGAACCTCCTGCTTATTTTCCTACGTTCTTCCTGGTCCATTTCCCATCGTGTCTGCATGATGACAATTGTGGAAAGAGAAGACTCCGTTCTTGAAAAAATTATATTTGTAAGTTAACACTAAGCCCCATCAGCGCTCCGTGCAGATGTTTCGTTGTTGGTATACACCTGAAAGATGAAAACCGTATCAGAAGAAAGTATCAGAGGACGTTTGGGCTATTTGAACTTTAAAATTCCATACATTCGCAGACACAACCTCTAGAGAAAATTCAACAACCTTTCAAACTCCATACAGGCGAAAATACCCTTTATTGCTCTCTTCAATGTAGGCGCTAAAAACTATTAGATCTAATTTTTGATCTTACGAAAACTGATTCATGTATCATAATTAGTTTATATCTTTGATTACCTTCAATTGAAAAGGTATGAAAAAAACTGCGGTGATAAACATAATACATTAATCTTAATAGACGTTTTGTTGTGTAGTATCGCTGAAAATATTTACGAATTGTGCCGTTTTGTTTTTTGACAAGTGTTTCTGCTCATTTCCCATAAGGCGGGAAAAGCAAAGCGGATGAAGAAGCGCAGAGCACGCTAAAGGTTAAAGTCTTTTTATTGTACAAAATAACCAACTGCACAATATTGCAAGATATTTGTACCCTATTCACGCGTTATTTGTACTCTAATTGAAGAGTTAGGTAATAACCCATAAATCATAATCATTACCATTCAAATTTGATTGGTGCATTAGCTGCTTTATTTTTCACCAATCAATCTGTACAGCTGTTATCAGACAACATTAGTCGGACAGTTGAAGCAGCGAATCATACTTAATCCTCTCAGCCAAATCCACCAATCACAGAATCATCACAATAACCATAGCAACAACCACTTATCCTAAGAAAATATGAGAAATTTTAAAGTGGAGAATTTTTTAAATTTTAGAAATTGTCTCTACCGAAGATATTTGGCCCAAATGTATTTGTTGTTTTCGGAAATTGTAACGGTTTGGATTAATTGGCAACAGGACTTCCTGTCGTCCAATTCTGTCTGTAATCATACTCGTGATTGACAAATTAGACTCCCGCTTGGTGGTCATCCAATTTTGTTAATCACTCGTATGATTACAGACCGAATTGGATTTTACTCGGTCCAATTACTATCATTTATCGCATGAGTTGGCAAGCGAGTTTTGCCTCAATATCTCGACATAGAAACTCGGAAGCTGCATTTTGTTTGAGTTACCTTCTCTTCCCTGTCCAGCTGTAACTTCGACATCTAAAGGGGAATTTTTCCTTTTTTAGAACCACATTAAAACGTCAAATCTGACTTGATAATGGAAATCATAACTCTTGGCTTCCCTTTATGAGAAATTAAACGCAGAAGATGTTGTCGTTTGTGCACATGCGACTGAGTCAATCGCCACGCAACGAACAGGACTTACAGAGTTGTTAAAATGAGCGTTAAATTTTTTTTTATGAGTTAACAAGAAGAATATTTGAAAAAAAAGCTTGGGTTTATTTTTATTTTACGCTTCAATGATGATAGAATGAATACCTTTAAATTTCATGAAGCCGTTTCGGATATTTTCTGCAGTTCATGACAACTTTTTTTAGATACAGTTTACACCGTGAAATAGTACTGGGAGAAACAGTAGTTCCTTATCACAATAAATACTTCAAATCTTCTTTAACACAGCTGGCACTGTATTAGTTACAGTGAGCAAATTAACGATGGTATACATTTTTTTGCAAGATTTCCAAAATCTTTTCATCTCTTTGAAGCAAAGTTTGCACGCCGGATTTATGTCAAAGGTAAATGTTCTAAAGAAAATTTGAAAGGAGTGAGATCAAATGTGCTTGCTGAAGCAGAAGAGTTCCCTTTTCCATTTATTTGTTTAATTAGTTTTTTCTTTTCAATTTCCGACCAATATTCTCTCACCAAGCATTTTGTGTGCGCCTGAGTGGGAGGTTGCTGAAAGCATTTTGCTTCCAGCGTTAGACTTTAACTTGATGTTGCTGTCAGTTACAAAATATGGCGCCTCTCAGGTTTATCTTAATTTCTCCTCCGTCCGAAGTAGGTATCTATGTCGAGGAAATGGGTAAAAAAAGTATTCTTAGAATCTCGTGCTGTTCTGATCAGTTTACTGTTAATGGGTAAAGCATCATTCGTTTCTAAAAGAATTTAGAGGTTGCACCACTCCTGATTCCCCCTCGTTTTCTGCACAAAGAGTTGCGAGGTATAGGAGTAGAGGCACAACTGAAGTGGCTGATGACTTCCAAGATCGATTCGTTGTGATTTTTAACAGACAGTCAATTAACAATGCCAATCCTTCGCTCGCAAAGATCAGAGTGCAGAACGTATGAATTGAGTGTGTTTAAGACGTGGTCGAGATTTCAGTGAATGCAAGTACAAAGTTTTCCTTATTTCCTCTTAGACTTCTACAATAATAGTAGTAATAATAACAATGATAATAATGATGATGATGAAATATGAGAGTGATCTTCTCAGTAATGAACACTGCTCAAGCAGCAGTAAAAATAAGATCTAAGAAACATTCAGGTTTTTTTAGAAACCACATATAACCCTCCCCCCCTTTTTTCAGGCTAGCCACCACATTTTAACTATTGAAGTTCTATAATGCTTTTATTTTTTTATTCCAATTTTTGCAAAAATAAAAACAAAAAAAAAAGTGAACAACACACTTGTCTCTCAAAATCAAAATAAAGAGTAGATTTAATTTGCAATTTTTCTGGAATGTTTGGATCCCCCCTCCCCCCTTGTCTCTCCGTAACCCGCATACCCCTGCATACCCCTGCATCCCTCCACTTAACATTCCCTCTCGTAACCAGAGTTCATCTGAGGCGTCCCTCTGACTTTAGATTTACCTTTGCCAACACTGTAGCTGTAATATATAACACAGCTAGTTGTTGGTTCCACTTCGTTTTAGTGCAGTTGCTTCCCGGCTGATTTTACATCGGGCATAAAACTCAAAGTCTTAGAGATGTTTTTAGATGACATGGTTCGAAGATATTCGAGGAAGCTGTTATCAAGATTGAGGAAAATTACTCTCTAAAAAATGTATTCAAATTGACTTTCCCGCTCTTCTTGGTATATACTGACTGAGTTTGCGCGTCTGGATTGCGTTATTATTTCACTTGTAATCTGCTTGACTTCCGTTTCCGGCCCCAGGAGTATGGGTACTCTCGTGCATACCCACAGGGAATAGATCAGCTGTACCCGACCTTGATTACATTTAGTAGTCCTTGGAAAAGAATCCATGATTGATAAACAAGAAAGAGGAGTTGAAAACTGTTTGTTACAAGTTATTTTTTTATTTGCGTGACTTTTATTTAGCATCATACGCGTGCGTGATCGATATCGGTGACAATGTCCTCATTCGACACATTCGCAAGTTGACGCATTGTTTAATCTGAATGAAACGTTTCTCCAGAAGAAAAATTTCAATAATTCATGCAAATGTCCAAAGTTTTTAGCGCAAATAGAGTTTTCACCCATAAATTGCACCATACGCCATGTTTTTAGGCAATTTGCCGACCACGGCTGACAACCTTTCGAGGATGATCGTGATACTCGGTCCCAGTCTCAAAATGAAAAAGGGTTTACATGTCTATCTTTGCAAGTTTTGGAACAATCTTCCTCATTGGAGCATCAGCACAGTCCTGATAGGATGGTGTCTTTCCGTGATTATGAAATTTTCTTACTCTTTCTTCTGCTGGTAAAGTTTCACGGGTCAGGTAAGTGTGAAAGTTATTCCCCCGAACGAAGGATTTTGCAGTGTTTATTACCGTGTGCCATTTCAATGTTAGACACCGAAAACGTCGAGTTCATTTTCGAACTCTAAGGTGGCTTTCAACAGTCTTTTTATTTCAAAATTTAGATGTGATTTGAGATTTCAGTCACGTGATAAATGAAGTCTGAATAACTATGATGCGATAGAAATCACGAGCAAATTATTTTATGCTTCAAGTGTAACAATACCATACATTCAGAATTTAACATCAACACTGAAACTGAGAAGTGCACTATTTTCATGATTAGTATTAGTCCTCTTCTTAGCCATGAGAAAAGTTACTGCTTTGTCAGGTGGCTTTCCATTACAAACATGATGGCCAGAGAAGAGTTGCCATCTGTACATAAACTCTCTTCCTTGCCATCCATTACTCATTATTGGAAAAAGGTGTTACCAATTTTTCCACTCATTAATTATTGGTTCAATTAATGACCTCAGCAAGGATAACTGCTGCTAGCTAAGATGAGTATGACTTTTTCTTCAGGCAGCACCTAAAGAAACTACATAATGCACTTGGATGGATAATTGAGCAATTACTAATGTATGATTTGTCAACTTGACTAATTTTTAGCTTTATGCACATAGGATTGTGGTATCCCACACTGGTAGTAGCGGGTCACTTATTTTTGTTGCGTATTTAAAAGCAGTTAAAGTTTTACTAGGACCAAACTTTTTGAAATGTGTGGGAAGATATGTTTGCTCATCATACACATATATGAAAATATGTTGGCTTATCATATACATACTGAGATTTACACCAAGCTAAATTGCCAAAACAAAAAAGTATTTGTAATAAACTGCACAAATTCTGATAGGTAGGATGGTTTTTCTCATAATTGAGAAATGAACATCTGACCAATTACAGGTTGCGGATAAATTATTTTTGACCAGTGAAAACAATTCTTTGGGTTTTTTTGCCTTTGTGTTGTGAGGGCTTGCCAAAATGAATGAAAGGGAATATCAGCAAGGTTTGCTGGTTGCTGACAACTGTAAAATCATGACTCCAAGGTTGAAAACAAGAAGTCAGCTGGACTTCATGAAAATTGGTGAAAATCACTCTGATTTTGCCTCATGCAAACTGGTCACAATCTTTGTCTAAATCTATGCTTTGATCAATCCATAACAATTGCAATCCAGGAAACTAAAGTGGAATCTCTTCCAAAAGGTACAAAAGACTTCAATTTTATAGATTCTGACTCAGATAAGAAAGCATTACAATCCACCTTTGTGATTTGATTCATGCTTGTGTGAATGAGCAAAAATTTGTTTCAAATTGGAACTATTATTCCCATGGTATTACAAACACTTTTCATTCAACTAATTTACTCCTTGTTTTTGTCATGTTTACTTTGTTCCCAGCACTAATGTAAATGTTGCTCTATTTTCTGCATATAAAATACACACAACCCACACTTCCTTAAATTACATCATGGTTAGTTTGCTTGTATGATTTTAATCCACTCATAGTCAAGACAAAAACTTGCTTGTTCCTTGCTCGATGTTTTATTTTTCACAACTTATAAATAGAAATTGCACGCACTCGCTAACTATGAGGCATCCATGTTTCTTACATGCCCCAACCATATTTAACCAGTTTTGGAACTCACTCATACCAATTAAAGTATAATATTAAACTTGGTAATGCGCTTGCTTTAAAATTGTCATTGTTGTAGAAGGAAACAGGCCCTTCAAGTGAATAAACCATAATTTATATCAAGTTTAAGAAGTTACAAAGATGCTACCATTTAATGGTTTGTGATCCCAAGGTGGTTGAACCAAACTGCTTGTCTCTGCAGGCTTCCAATATGTAAAAGTGAAAAAAAGGAAAGGGCAAATTTGGCTCTCAAGATAAATTAAGGATTCTACCAAATCTAGTTTTGTAATTGTTTGTAATACCATGGGAATAATAGTTCCAATTTGAAACAAATTTTTGCTCATTCACACAAGCACGAATCAAATCACAAAGGTGGATTGTAATGCTTTCTTATCTGAGTCAGAATCTATAAGCTTTACAGTACAGTGTCAGAAAAATCTGATTTTTTCTGTTAGAAATTTAAGTTTGAAAGGTTATTTAATTCACCATTCAATGCTATCAAAGCACATTTGGTTGCTGGTTTTGTTGTTTTTTGTGACAGCTGCTTTTATTGAAATGATATTTTCTTAGCTTAATTACCACAGCAGAGCGGCAAGTCATTTTGTTGTTATGTAATGCTTCGAGCTGAGGGGAATAGCTGGTGGCTAACCACCAGTGAGCTTGGAAATCAATTTATACAAAAGTGCTTAAGCAAATCCACCATAATTTTCCATTGTTTACTTAAAAATAGCTTCCAAGTTGCTGTGAATCTGTTCAGTAGTAGATGACATATGACATCAGAATTTTGTAAGAACAAAAAAGTGGCACATAAGGTTCAGCTTAGCTTATTCCAGTTGTCAGTTATTAACATGGAGCAGAATAGCAAATGGCACAAGGAGGCACAGTACAAGTTTTGACCATTGTTGTCATCCTTTCTATGACCAAGGCTATAGACAATAGAAAATTGTGTTTGACGTCTTTCTTATTTCTATTTCTATAACATTGGAATTTTTATGCCAGGTTAATATGCCAAAGTTTTCAGAAAATCATGCAAATGTGACATGACTGATCATTACACTGTTGTTTGTGCTGTCATTGTTGTCTTTCCCTGTGTTATGTGATGGCTTCAATAATAACTATACTATTAGCATAATTTCTCACTCTGGTGATTAAAGAGTTGCGTATGCCCTGATTGGTCAGGCATTGCATCATATCTTGCTATAATCACGGTGTGCAGGGTGATTATAGTAAGAGTGCTAAATTTCAAAATGGCTGCCTTGCGGTCTGTCAAGTGTTTGCGAGGGAGTGTTAAATGCAATGGGAGAAAATTAAATTGAAAAGAGCACGAAAGATGCTAAAAGATTAACAGAACACTCTTCAAAACAAAGGAATGAAGTTTTTGGTATTAAAAAAATAAACCTCTTAAAACTACTTGCAAGGTAATCAACACAATTGTAAAGAATCTATAACAGAATTCAAAGGCACCTGAGCGATTATTTTAAAACAATTATTATAATATTCACTTCACCTTCAACAAATATATTTGTTAATTTTTATGTAAACTATTATGTCATTTCACCATATTAGATGATGGATCACACCAAATATGCCTTGGTTGTACACTGTAGAAAAGGGCAAGAATACAGACAGCAGTGATATGTGTGGACTTTAATTTCTTTTCCAATTTTTAGACTTGAATTTTTCAGCAGTGAACTCTAAAGCCCACAAGAATTCTGTTCTGGTCATCAAAAAAATTGAATGGTTTCTTTTCTATTGTTTACTTCTTTCATGCATATCTTATGTGATGGGTAGGATGCTCAGATAAGACCATACAAAATGAGTGGAATAATAAATCCCTCATTCGATGGCTCAACATAAAATATGTGTGGACATTTCCACTTTCCATTTTCCATCTCAACAAGTTCTTCTTCAAAAAAATTCTTTAAGTGTACTTTTAAATTTTGGAAATTCATCACTGTACACATTTTGGAAATTAAAGGAAGCGGAACTTGTCAAAAATGATTTTCAAAAGGCACAAATAGTTACACATTATAGTTACTGAACCTTATTTTAAGCAAATAAAAGTATATTTCACGCTTATTGATATCTGTGAATACCAATGTAGTACAAAGTTACACTAACTGTTGTTACTGCTTACACTAAGAGTGCCTCTGTGGTGGACTCTATTTAAGCCCTTCTTGCTGAATATTATCCTTACACATATAACTATAGGGCTGAGAATGTTATGTTTATGGTTGTCTATTTTAGGGGGTGTGGATGTGCGTTTCACCCAGGAACCTTCTAATCCGAGCTATTTTAACAATGGTAGTGATGCCAACTTGGTGTGGGACTACACTGATCCACATAATAAGATTCTGGGCATTATCTATAGTGTTTTGGTAAACGGTCGATTTGTCGAAATGATGGTTAATGACAGCCGTGGTGTCCAAGAACATCGTGCTATTCCTCCATCTTACAAGGGAAGAGTTAAAATCGAAGGAAGAGCTACCCTGATTATCAAGAATATCAACCCTGGAGACAATACCGAATTTCGATGTGAACTCAGGGAAAGCCTATTCTCGCTTAAAAGAACAGTGCAGCTTATTGTGGCAGGTAAAAATTAATAACCAAACAAATCAAATGCATTCAACTCATGTCTCTCATATTTCTGAGATCTAAAGAAAGTAAACAATAGCATAAATTTGCTAGCCGAACTTTTGGGAACAATAGTGCCACTTTAAATCTCCTTAAAGGAAAAAAGAAATTTTGTCATTTACTTTGCTGTTTCTCATGATTAAGAAATCAAAGAGTTATGAGAGAGTTATTGCTTTATTCCTTTGGCACCAATTACTGGGTTGCTCCGTTATGTATAGATAACCATTATTAATACGAGTACTGAGATTTTCTCTTAGCAAAGCTGTCAATTAAGAATGGTCAGTCAAAACTAAAAACAATCCAGCTGGGTGTATGATTTTGCTAAATCAGTGAAGGAAAATATTGCATGATCAATCACAGGCAGCATGTGAAATTAAATTGGTGTGAAAAGATTGTATTCTGTAGCGGCCGACACAAGCTAAGCAAATTTTCAACGACAACTATGAGTTTTGCAAATGAAGACACACTGAATCGAGGATATAATTTACGGACAAGCCTTGAATCGTTTTAATTAACGTAGTCGAAGTATCCAAGTACTTATCGTAAACTGAGAAATGAAATTATAAGGAGGAAGCTAAATTCTAATAAACGAGTCAACATTCCAATCATTCTGATATAAAGACAAGATCCGGACTAGCTAAAACGTTAAAAACAAACTCACAAAAAGACTATCTTCAAAGGGAAAACCAAATGGGAAAAACATGTAGCTTTCTAACGAAGCGTGAACGACGTAAGCCACGTGTTACAAGGTTGCGAAAACGAGTGATAAAGAAACAAGTGTAAAAACTAGGCGAAACTATCAAAAGACTAGATATTTAGACAAGCTCAAGGAAAGGAACATAGAAACTTACATAAGAGTTCCGCTTGTAAGAGTTTGACCAAAACGAAGATAAGGTGGGCAAAAGTTGCTCTCTCGATAAACACGTCTTATCGTTAGCCCAAAGCAAGACAACTAACTAAAATGCTGATCTGGGTGGAACTTAAAGATCACGTCCCTAATGGACAAACAGTAACGTCATTATTTTGGTTTAACACGTTTAACACGAAACAAACTTATAGCGAGTCAATGTCAGGTGGAAAAGGCGTGGCAGCCGTTACAATTTCTTTTCATGCCTTCAGTTAAAGGGATTTGCCAAAGGCAACGAAAGTCGGCACTGTGCCATTTGCTGCTTTCTGAGGATAATATGATCTTAGAGGTTTGCAGATGTAAATTTAGCCAGCAGAATGATGACTTCCTCAAGTAATTTCTTATACTAAGAGACAAATTGAGACTTGTCATTTGACTGTGATTCATAGTTGGAAAAGTTTGTGACATCTCAATACTCATTTACAGTTTACCTCATTGTTTGCTTGAAATATTTTATTCACTTGTGAAGAATCCAAATTCACTGTTTACTATGTTCCTTTGCTTGTTTTTGATCCTTTTTGACTCATGAATAAAACCTGCTGGAGCTCACCAGCCATTACATAATCTTCTTTCATTGCTTTATTTTAATTATGATTTTGCTATGTTCTGTTGGCTTATTTAACTGTAACACAATACCTATCACACTACTTTTCTTTTCGAATTGTATAACCATAGAAAGATATCAGGCTATTTGGCTTAAAAGGGGCAAAAGAATCATCATTTGCATTTGGTTCTTGTAGCCCAAAGCCAATCCATGTCTCATATTTCACAAAAAAATGAGGGCCAAACATCGTTTTCTTTATTAAAACTGGACCTTCTTTTAACTTTATGTAATGGGCAAGCAGCATTTAGCATGCCACTGGTATATTCTTTTTTATGTGAAGAATCCATAGTTTCTCTTTCATCGAAATTTCAGTTCTATGGGTTTAGGATGTCTCCTGTAGATCCTTTGTCAGACCAAGTTCTGAGTGCGGTGTGGCTTGATTGGCTCTGTTCCTATTTGTTTGTGCAGCAGCGAAAATTTTATCCACCAGAATGGAAGTAGCCTAGAAGTCAGGGTCCTTAGCCCAAAGAGTAACTTCCTGAATTAGCCCTTAATTCCCTAGGCTGGGGCACTGCTTTATAATTTAGCTTGTGAAAAGTTCTCCAGTAGCTAGTGCCAATAGGTTAACTTGTACTGAATGAAGTTTGAGCCTCCTTATACTGGTTAGTTGTTGGAGACCAGTTGCTGGATGCTTTTGTTTATTTTATTGAAATTGGGTAAATTTTAAGACTCAGTCCAAGTAAGACTTGATACGCTATGTGAGGAGTGATATAATCTCTTTAACCTTTCAGAGGCACTACTTATAAACATCTCTTTAAGAGGAAAATATTACATTGAAGGATCCCCTGTCACTATGGCCTGTGAAGCTTCTGGGAAACCACTGCCGGATGTGTCATGGATTAGAAATGGAGCAGTGGAAAGTACAGGGAAGAAAGCTGCGTTTTTAAAGTTCGATAACATAAACAGAACGGATGCAGGACAATATACATGTCGAGCCAATAACTCAGTGGAAGTCACTTCTATTGACACATCAATTATAGTTCAGTGTAAGTACATTTTAACCTTACTTTTCTATTTCTGAATTTACTTTATTTACAGTGCGAATCCTGTTATTGGGGTCAGCTACCCAGAACTGACAAATCTGTTCAAAGGTGAAAGGAAACAGAATTCCACATCAAGTCCCTTTTGGCTTTGTATACATTGGTCCCAATTATTGGTTGGGACAGTTGAATTCGCGTGGAATCATCGCTCATGTTATTTTATTAGAAGGATGTGACATTTTTTTGCTATGTCATTGCCTCATTTGGACTGTGTTTAACTCAGAAAATGGCTTAAATCCGTTTCCGAATCATTGTGACAATCCAAAATTCACTCCTTTTGACTAGCGTACAAGGCTAGCGCATATTCTGATTCTGTGTGAGGGCTCTGGTTGGGGCTTAAGGGAAAGCTGAGAATTGGTCAAACTTCTGTCAGCTGAGATATTAAACGTCTTTTTTTTTTTACTGATAGCTGAGATCAGCTAGCAGGTGCGAAAATCGGCTGAAACTAGAACTGCATACCCAAGATTTGCCCACATATTTGCATGTGTGACATTCAAGATATATTATTTCAAGGCGAGAATCTATTTTATATCTTATTACTCGTAAGCCTTGCCACCTTATACTAAATACTCGACTGCCAAATGACACAAAAGTGACGGACTGTGCTATGGAGGATTACAAGCTTTTCTTTTTTCTCATTTAAAGACAGGGAAAGGAATGACAAACTCTGCACTTGGGTAATTGATTTCTATGACATTCTAGTTTTGGAGGTTGTGTAACTTGCAAGCACTATGCCGCCCCCCCTTTGAGAGATATCTAATTGTTTCAGCGTTCACATTTGCGCAGGTATTGGACCCCTGTTGTCAGGAGCTGATAAAAAACAAGCCTTAACCGGCATGCTAATCTCTAGATTTTGAAGCCTTCTTGGAGTACACCACATACAAAACATGACCTGTTACAACTTAAAGTTCAATACAAAGCCAGATATGGGGTCCACATCTCACCCCTTCAGCATTTACTATTTAATTTTTAGTAGCTCACAACCAATTTGACTCAGTGACCAGGGTCTATTTACAATTTGGACCGCTTTCTGTTCTTATCAGGTAAAGAAAAAACAAAACAAAACAACCAAACAAAAAAAACAAACAAACAAACAAAAACGACGTAAATGCCCAGAAATGGCATTTCGCCCTAGCCAGTGAGATTGCAGCATTTGGCCCAGTGAAGATTGTTGAATAATCGCTTCAACTTCGTCTTGGAGATCGTTCAACAATATTCACTTCACCTTCGGCAAACAAATATTAAATGTACGGTACTGTGCAAAAGTAACGCAACGGAAATGCGCGAATTTCGCTTTTAGTTCAAGTGAGCTTTCGTCGAAATTCCGTGCGAAAGTTCTAGTGACAATTTGAGGCTCTTTGAGCAAAAGTTCCGTTGAACAAAGAGCGCTGTTTCGTTGAATGTTTGTTTTGAAACAAAAGTTCAGAGAAATTTCGTGATAAAAAGCGTCAGTTTACTGCTTGGATAGACAAGAATCCTAGAAGCTGAGCTTCACAAATTGCTCATTTTTATTAACAGAGGATTTAAAATAGTTATACTAGTAACAAAATAGTTGGTGTTATTTTTCTTGAAGTTTAGCAACAAATTCTATTAACATTGAAAAAATATATGTTTGCTGATACTTACTTTTCCTTTAGGCTTTTCCTGTTTTTTTTGTCTGTAACTTTTCTCTCCCGCTGTTTCATTTGTTTCTGCCAAGGTGACTCTGGAATCAGCGAATAAAATCAAAATGCATCAAAATCTCTTCAACTTAACAAGTATAGGTATGTCGAACTCAGAGGCAGTCTGTTGAACGAATACTTACCAATTTCCTCTTTGCTCTTGTTTGGCGTGGCGGTAGGTCGCTCTCTGTGAAAGTTTGCTGAACCTCCACTTCTAGCGGGGGTGGCAATCCACAACTGCCATGTGCTTCTTACGAGTCTTTCCCGAGATCATCTTTACTTTCTGCCCCTCTTTAAGCTGGGACGAATTGATGATTGTTGAACGGTAAACGTCCGAATACTGTTCACGCTTTCAGAACTTTCTTTCCATGATAGATTTTCAATTTTAATGGTGATAATAAAAGTGGCTGAAGCGGACGATTTTGGGCTTTTACTCTTCTCTTACGGCTAAGTCAGATCGAAAAGTCTGTAATCTGATTGGTCTCTTTTAGTTTACATTACATGCAAACTACCTAGTTATTTGCAACTTTACGTGGACAATAATTAAGTTTGGCGTCCTTTCGCGTGCTAATTGTTGTTGAAATAATTATAATGACGTTAGACACGCGTAGGCGTTGTTTCGTGAAAGCATTTTTCCAAGCCTTTATCACTTGATAGTTTTGTCTCAGGTCGTTTAAATTAAAAACAAAACAAAACAAAACAAAAAAACATGCATGGTGATAATTCTTAATTCGCCCGTAAAGTATTATTGCTATTGGAAGGTAATCGAGAGCAGTTTTCCTTTGTCCTGCTTCATGATGACGTTAGTTTCAAATCCCGAGAAAAAGATGGTGTTTTGAACTAATATTTTCAAAGTTTGATCCGTTTGCCAGCAGAGACTTCCAGAGGAAAGCAAGTTGCTTTCTGAAAAATTTCACCGTGTTTGTTAGCACCCTTAAAACCAAAACTTAGTTAACTTTAAGATCTAACCTTACATATGACGTGAATTTCATTCGATCTGATAACGAACCCCAGTCGTAAGAACGAAATTCGTGTCACAGGTTACGTTGCCATTTTTTGTGATTAACACAATGAAAGAACGCCGTGTCCGTTTCTGTGAACTTCACTGCATTTATAGGCTCTTTTTATGTTGCAATATACCACTACATCTTAGCTTTCATTCGATGTAAGTTTCTTGAGGTTCAATAAACATTGGCGAAAATCACTTGGCGAAAATGACTCGACGAAAATCACCTTGGTTTTTCTTTGCGCAAACTGATCATAATCTTCGTGATGTCAATATAATTATATTTCATTTAACGGTTAACGTTCCATAATTGAGTGGCTCCACACAACCTAGGAGTTTTTTTTCTTTTCCTTTTTCCCTTTTCGTTTCGCTTTACGCAAACTGATCATAATCTTTGTAATTTCTGCATGCTTTGTTTCATTTAACAATTTTAGTGTGAGAAACGAAGTCTCTTAACGATATCCCACTGTTTAACTATATCAATATTGTAGGAAATTCTTTGCGATACAAAGATCATATTGATCCTTGACTGTCATCAGATTTGGTGGCTCCTGAAAGAGCCATTTTGAGCGACCCATAATGCAATGTCTAACAGAGAGTTTGGTGGAGCAGGATGCGGTGGCTCTTAACAGAGCCTTTTGTAATATTTCGTTTCAGCACCTCGAGCCTCCACCATAGCTGGAACAACCTTTTGCAAAACTTGATCTATGTATTGTGCACGCTTCACCGGCGTGACCTTCCTCTTCCAGAACTTCTTTATACAATTTACAAGCACCTGCTTGTTGTGAGGTTTTACTTTTGATTCCAAATAGATCTTGAGTTCACGCCATAAGGTTTCTATGGGCTTAAGGTCAGGACTCTTCAGGGGGAGTACGCCACAAGTTGATTTTTTCCTCCTAGAAGAGAGCCTGCGCTCGCTAACACGTGTGTAACATTGCAAGTATTGTTTTTTTATGTATATCATAATCTTAACAATTTGAAACAAACAGTTTTAAGAATTGTGACTAAAGTTTCTATTTCTTACGAACTTGAATTTTTGGTCCAAGGTTTAGAAGACAGTGTAATACAAAACAGCAATAATTCGACTGTTGATTTACTATAACCATATCAAAAACCATACTATTCTATCACAAGCACAGCTATCCATTTCTGGTTTAAAAATAATTTCAAATTTTTAACAGTTTTGGATTTGCTAGAAGAGTTAGGTTGACAGAAGAAAAGAACGATTTAGAAAGCTAGAACCATGTATAAAATATGGCATTCACAAAAATGTTTTAAGAACTTGATAACACTTCTTGTTCTTCTCGTACTGGTTTATTTTCATTTACTTTCAACATCTAATTACGATGGCAGTCAGCAGGAATTGTAGAAATGATATCAATACAGTATGGAAAAATATCCTAAATTGTGTCTGGGAAATTGCCTCCTTTTCAACTCGGTAGAATTACTATAGAGGTATCCAGGGATTTGTGATGAATTCCCTCCTTCATTTAGTTTCCCTAAGGTTTTTCATTCAAACAAGCAGTTTACATACTATTTCCCGTGTAAATTTAAAATACTTATCATCACAATTTTAATTTTATTTAGCCTGTTTCAGACTCTCAGGAAGTAAAACTAGCCACGGTTGTATGAACACAACCTGACCAAAATCTCCCTGGTTTTTCCTTTTAGTTTTTCGCTCTGCTGCTGCTAAAGCACTCCGCAACAGCAAACTTGAGGAAGTTTGGATGGTTGACAAAAAACTGAATGTTTTGTTTGCATTTTTGGTAGTGGAGTCGAGCCAAAAAACCCTAATAATTTTGAAAATGCTCCTCTACCGAGAAGCATCTAGCCTATGAGGCACTTGACTTAAGGTTTCTCTTAAATTGATCAAAGGAGGCTCTGTTCCTCAGGAATTTCTTAGATAAACGTATCATTCTGGTACCAATTGAGGAAAATAAGGAATGTCTTGGATTTAAATTGGGTTTCCGCTTTTTTGCAAGATGAGATCCTCTCACGTGCAGCGTCTAGGGCACTGTTGCACTCGTCTTCTGGCTCAAAATTAAGAATTTTCATTAAAAAAATTTTCAAGAGCGACAACGTTTTATGTCCGTTAAGACAAAAAGCTGAGCTTCACAAATTGCTCATTTTTTTTAACAGAGGATATAAAATAGTTATACTAGTAAAATATAGTTGGTGTTATTTTTCTTGCTGCAGTAATACCATTGTTTTTCAGTGTGCAATGTGTAAGTTAAAGTATTTTGCTTAAAGTCAGCGTTATATTTTCTGCCCAAAGCACTCCGTGGACGATACAAGATTAACCCTTCCTTGTTGCATGGTCATGCACCCTCTAGACTGTTAAAAGAGGTTATGATTTACAACAAAGCGAAATATATGAGCGATGAAATAAACTGAGATTGAGATTTTGATTTGATTTAAATTTTTAGACAAACCTGAAGGTGTGAGGCTCACTACCAGTGTTGCACAAAATACCGTCACTGAAGGAGACACTGTTACATTCAAGTGCATAGTTATGGCTGCTGTGCCACAAGTATCAATTTACAAGTTCTATTTCAATGGCAGCCTCCTAAGCGAGAACAGCAACAGTGAGTATACTCTCAATAACGTCAATCAATCTCAGCACTATGGCGAGTACAAATGTGTCCCACATAATGACGTTGGAGATGGAGCAAAAGCCACCATGAGACTTCACATAAAGGGTGAGTAGAAACATCTTGGAGCATTTTTAAGTACTTTGGATATATAAACTAAAACGGTAAAATGTTTAATACCAGTTTACATTGCGTCAATAAAACTTCCCACACAGTGAATCATTACAACCCCGAACTGAGAGGAATAGAGACCCTGTTAATGAGGTTGACGTTTTGTGCCTGGCGAACAGCACATATGCTAGTTAGCAGTATTCTCAAGCCGATGAAGACTTTTGTTGATGTTCCTGATGTTTTTAACAGATTTTCGAGGATAGAGAATGTTTTCTTCATATGTAGTGTATGATGTCAGTATCAGTTGAACTGATATGTCATCAAAATGAATTAAAATATTGGTTTGCGAAAATGAGTCATAATTAAAGAAACCACAATGAATAACCTCGAGTTAAGATATCACCAGTCAATTATATGCTGCCTTCACTCCTAATAAGCCAGGGAAACTGCAAGTGGTGTTTGACTGCACAGCTCGATACAAAAGGACATCGCTCAATGACCAACCACTAAGTGGTCCAGACTTGACTAACAGCCTGTTTGGTGTCCTCTTAAGATTTCGTCAGGAACCAGTATCTCTCTCCTCAGACATCAAAGCCATGTTCCATCCACTAATGGTTGATCCAAACGATGTTGATACCTTAAGGTTCCTTTGGTGGCCTGACGATGACTTATCTAAGAACCCTGTTGAGTACATCTTTTGGTAGCACGTCTTCACCAAGTTGGGACAATTTTGGTCCAAAGGAAAGACGGCTCAAGACAATGCAGGAGACTTTGACAATTAAGTGATCGACACAGTATTGAAAAACTTTTATGTGGATGACTGTTTGAAATCAGTGCAATCAAATGAGGTTGGCAGTAAATTGAGAGAAGATTTGTGTGTTCTATTGTCAAGAGGCGGATTTCGATTGACTAAATGGTTGTGTAACAGGAGGGAAGTCCTCAAAACCATTCCAACCTCGGACAGAGCTTCGTCAATTTTGGATTTGGATCTAAATTCTGGTGTTCTTCCTATTGAAATAACCCTTGGTGTTCAGTGTAACATGGATAGCGACATGTTTACCTTCAAGACGGTACCAAGGGGTATGTCCTTCACACGAAGAGGGATTCTATCAGTGACTAGCTACATTTATTATCCACTTGACATAGTATCACCAATCACCTTACTAGCTAAAAAGTTCCTTTAAGATCTCTGCAAACAAGGACTCACCTCGGATGAAGATATAGTGGGAGAGAAATCTCAGTTTTGGAGACGATGGCTATCAAATTTACTTATGCTTTCAAGTGTTGCCTTACCAATATGTTTGAAAGCGATCGACTTTGACCGAGTACAAAATGCAGAGCTTCACCACTTTGCAGATGCCCCTCATATACAAAACTCGTCAATGAAAATAGCCGTACCCACTGCAGTTTCTTCGCTTGGAAATCTCGCGTAGCTCACGTGAAACAGATGACTATACCCAGATTGGAATTGTCAGCCGCTCTTTTAGCTGTCAGAATGAATCAGACGTTACAAGAGGAATTTCAGACAAAAGTTGACAAGACAGTGATTTGGTCAGACTCCACAGCAGTCCTCCAATAAATCAAGAGCAAAGAGGCAAACGATTCTACATGTTTGTGACCAATTACCTGGAAGTGATAAATGATGGCTCAGAACCCTCCCA
Source organism: Pocillopora meandrina (assembly GCA_942486045.1). NCBI lineage: Eukaryota > Metazoa > Cnidaria > Anthozoa > Scleractinia > Pocilloporidae > Pocillopora > Pocillopora meandrina. The sequence goes on from CALNXJ010000141.1 coordinate 78,952, forward strand.
GTAGAACTTCGTGCCAACAAGCAACAACCCAGCTGAAGATGCCGGCCGAAAACAAACGGTAAAGGAGTTATTAAAGAGGGAAGTCTGGTTCAGAGGCCCTAAGGTTTTTACACCCAGCAGTCAGAAGTCAAGCTCGAACAGACCATGTTACTCTCATGGAGGATAAAAGACCACTAGACCTAATGGTTCTGCAATATTCGTCACGGTTTGAGCTTAAGAAGAGAGTTTCTTGGCGTCTGAGATTTAAGAAAAATTCCTTAAGAGCAAAAGTTGCTTAGAAGAGGACCCTGTTGATCCATTACCTTGTGGAAGGCTGTCCTTAGACGAATTACGACGTGCAGAGGCTCAAATCGTCACATACGTGCAAAAACTAGCTTTCTCGCCCGTGGTTAAAGCCCTCCCAGACTTGAGCCTAGGAGAATACCAGTAGAAGATAGAAGTTTTCCTACATCAGATGAACATCAAGAGGAAGTTTAATTTCCCTGAAGCATCACACATGGGAGGAGTCTGGGAACGCATGATTCGTTCAGTGAGAAAGATCTTACGAGCCCTTTTTTTAAAAAGCAACAATTGGTTCTGGAGACGCACGGCCAACATTGATGGCAGAAGTTGAGGGAATTCTCAATGGTCGACCATTGACTCTCAACAATAGCATTCAGTCCCATTGATTCACAATCTTTGACTAATAACCATTTGTTACTTCGATCGCATTTAAATTTGCCGCCAGGAGTCTTCATTAAGAATGATTTGTACTGCCATCGTCGCTGGAAGCTGGTTCATTTGAATTTGTGCACCAGATGTGCGTGAACTTTGAACACGAGTGGACTAACTTAAGGGACTCTTAGGTTATTCATTATTTGAATTCTAATCGCCCAATATTTAAAGTAAACCTAAGGGGCTGGGATGTAGCAACTAGAATTTGAATTTCTGTCTATTTTCAAGTAACTGCGGAAATATTTTATATTGTTTTTCTTTCAATTGAACTACTATTGTGATGTTCTGATCGATTCAATTAAGCCCGCGCTTTTGCATGAGGTTGTGGAAGAATTACGTAGTGCCGGTAGCGCTTTATTTCTCGCCAGTACAAGCTTTGTTTTCGTTACATACTTCTCATTAGTAGTTGATTTCAGATAAGTCAGTCGTTTCGTTAGTTTTTGCTAGAGCCGTGTTACTTTTGTTTGAGAGTTTTATTTCCAGACCTGGTTACGCCACAAAGTGTAAGTTCGTTTCTTTTTTATGTAGTTCTGTCGATAGTCTTGTTGTTATATGTGTACTTAGATAATTGTATTAATTATTTATTTTCCTTTGTATCAACTCAGTATCATACATTACAATACCCAAAAACAAAAGAAAGTAAAATTTGAACCAAGGATAAAATTGAGCCACAACATACACAACTACACATCTACACGTCTTTACATCTACATATTCCTCCGTCGGGCGAACAGATAAGCTGTACGTTCGTTTTGTGGCGAACCTGGCGCTGCCAAACCTTTCCCATTTTACTTGGAAATGTATTTTTTCCGATATTTTCGATATTTGCATCTTAAAATTAAATAAAATTTATTATTTATACATATATGATATTAACATATTAACACTTGACACATTGTCACTTGACCTTTTATTTCAAACTTGGCCCTGAACCTCCGTGAAAAGAATTACTTTAGCTAACGTATTATTATTATCATGTGATTTGAGGTTGGTATGATGATGACATAAAATTTAAAATTTCTTGTCGATCATTTTAAGTCGTATTTTGTTTTTTCCCAGTTCAAACAGTTTCAAGTACAGTTGCCACCTCATCCCAAACAACTCCCGCAGGTAAATGTTCTTTTATAGGCATTTTCTTTTTTTTATTACATGTAAAACTATGTAATCATAGTAGCATGTTCTTTAGTGTTACAAAATGAGTTTGAGTAAAAGACAAAGAGTGAATTAGGTCACTGAGTGCCTGGAACTTAGCGAAGGACTGTAGACTCACAAACAGTCACAACAATGTTCAAGCTGAATTATTGTTAGATGGAACCACTTCTCGGCAGTTTTTGTGAACCAAGGCTCTTCATGTTTTTCGTAAATGTAAAAGGACACGGCTTTTCTTCAGCTTCAGAAAGCACAGAAGTTTACCTGACAGCGACCATACAGGGGAACTGTAGCAGACGTTCAGAAGTTGCTGCGAAATTTCCAGAAATGGTAAGATAATCTACTTGATCCGTCTACCGGAGTGTATAGAATACTGCCATGATATTTATCATTAAAAGGGAATCTTAATCAATCTATTGTTGACCGAAATCTCAATATTTCTGTTAAAACAAAATGACATTTTGAACGATCTTCAATTACGAAACAAGTATTCAAATTTACATTTTTTCTTTAAATGTGCTTTTAGGCTTGTCAAATTGCCTTTAAGTTTGGCTGCTCATCCGCCAACACCGTGAACACCAGGTAAGGTGCAGTTTGTCTCAACACTGAAAAAACAAACGCTAACGCAAATCTGTGTTCTGGGGCGGAGAGGAGCTTTATCTCAGTTTGGCGTATTTTAGTGTTAAAATTGGTGTTTCTGCTCTAAAAAATCTCAGTTAATGCAAAATAATCTACATTTGAAGTACATTTTATTTAATGTACAGCAACAGATTGACACAGAATGACGTGAATTAATTTTATTTACCTTGGTTTATTAGATCAAAAATACTCTTTTGGTTAAATCTCAATGTATTTTAACACTTGAAAGTCACCAAAGTACAAATAGAATGCCGAATAGAGAACCGTGCCGTAAAGAGCACAATGCATAAATTATGACTGATTATGCAATTGAAGCCGTGTGGTTACTCAATTTTTGTCACGCAAGGTGCGCCTTCGTCGAATTGCTCTCGCTGTAAACTCTGTCCTTTCGGTAACATACTTTGTTTGGCGCTGGATTCTTTCTAATCTTTAGGCTACTCATTTATAATAAATCAAAACAGATCATAAGACGCCCATATCCCCAAGTGTAACGTTTGCGTAACTTAAGTACTGCGGTTCTCCTAATTCATAACCTGTTTAACTATTTCTCAAGTAACGTTATTTAAATTAAGGTAGCGACAATTTTTTTCAGAGCAAAGACAGCAACAAGGTCCTATAATGAAAATGTTATTTATTGTAACAAAAGGCTTTGTATTATAATCGTAATAAGCTTTCAAGGGAGAGGTAAACAAATATTAGGAATAGGAAATGTAGTTATATTCTCCAAAGGTGACAAATGTTTGAATAGGTGAAGATGTAAAAGCGGATGAAGAAACTACTTGCAAACCTAAATGAACTCTTCCCACGATTTCTTTTTGTTTAATACAGACTGTATAATCAGTCATAACTTATGCGTCTTACTCTTTTCGGCACGGTGTTCGATTCGGCATTTTACATCCTTCCCCCTTACCTAGGTGTGGCAGTGTTGTTCTCGACTTCATGATGAGGTTCAATCGAAGTGTAGTCGTCAGCAATGTTTTGACTGTCCTGTTGGATGCTGCAAGGCAAGAGAAATTCGGAGGTTTCAAAGTCGATCCAGAATCAATTAAACAAGTTTTTATAACCACAGACGGCTCGGAAAGCACAACAAAAGGTAAATTTTACAAAGAAATATTATTGTTAAATGTTTACGCGTATTCGTCCGAAGATGGACTTTTTCTAGTTGTATTCAGTATCTGTTTAATTAAAAAACTCAGTTCTGCGAGTCATATATTTCCAAGTTTTTTTTTGTCGCTGTTTTTGTTTTATTCAATTAAACAAAATCTTACTTTTTAAAATTATTATAGAGAAAGTAGCACCTCAGTACCCAGCCAATTAGAGTTGACGGTTTTCGTTCATGAGCGTAAGCTATGTATTGAGAGCAGTGTACTGACCACGATCACTGTAAATGTGGTTTGATTGTTACCTGATCAAGCTTTGTATAATGATTCGTTTTAGGTCCTGAGGAATGTACCTGCCCATCTAACAACGTCTCGTTAGCCATAAATGGGGTTCTTGCCTTCATAATCGTTCTTCTAATTATTTACATAATCTGGCTACATAAGAAAGGTAGGTAAAAAAATTCATAATCTATGATAGAGGGTTTGGCTGCAAGATTCTTTATTAAGCAAAAGAAAATCTTGACCCACATCCACATCATTTGTCTTTTTTTTTTCCTTTCGTTCTTTTTCAGGCGCTGTAGGGAAACAGAGGTAAGAATTTGCTGCCACTTGGATTGCGTCGATGTAATGAACCATATATAGGAATCATGTTATAACAAACTTCCACTTAAAACTGATGAGATTCTCAGCTCGCCATAAATATTTGTATGCTTTCTCAATTGTAGGACTTATGAAGATGAAAGAGGTGTTTCCTATGTAAGTTACAACTAAGACATTGAGGTCATGTTAATGTTGCCAGTAATTATGTGGTCTCATATTACCTCTACTCCTTAGAAGAAAATTAACGCTTACAACAGATAGGAAGGAAAAAAGGTGTAGTTATACAAAAAAAGGCATAATGCATTAATGACAGGTACAAAAGAATATGGGTAGAAGTTTGACTCGATAGGGTATTTGTCCTGGGATCATGTCCTTTACCAAGCTGCTCCATGGATTTTCCTTCGATCATCCCTGGTTCAACTGCGTGGCTTCACTTCATAGATCGCTAACTGGTCTGCACCCGGTTGATATTTGTTTTGTAAATAATTTTTTTTCCGCGCAGTTTTGGCTGTCTGTTTATCTTGATGCCTTGTTTTCAAAACGTTAGTCCAGGATCTGAATACAGAAAGAGTTTTTTTTCGTGTGTGTATTTGTAAAAAAATTGCACTACCAATCGACGATCTTCATGTTGCAGTTTGTAGCTTCAGCGAGTATGCTGTGAACCTCGATCACTCCATTGGACATGATAGTTTCAATGGCAGCGAACAGAGTGTTAGTAATAAGAAAAATAAGTAATAATAAGGACAAGATATTATAAACTATTAATAATCTCTTGTTATGTAAGAATATAAACGTTTTTCTGATGAAAACGGGTAAACTGATTTTTGTAAACATGCGGGACTTTTTATTGGGATTTATAACAGATTTTTACATGAATACCTTAATGATATGTTGGTTTAATAGAATGAAACAGGATTAGAAGATACCGAGCCAAGTCTGAGCGATTCAACAAAACTCGCTCAGCCTCCTGCGGAATACATGGATCTAATAGAAGTCAACAAAGATAATAGAAAAGCACAAAGTAGTGCTTCAGGTGCTGATTACGTGCCTCTTCATCCGTTAACACGCTCCTGGGAAGTTCCAAGACATCACGTGACCATAGAAAAAATCATTGGTAAAGGTGCTTTTGGTCAGGTTGCCAAGGGAACAGCCTTAGGACTTCGAGGGAGTCCTGAAACGACCACAGTGGCTATTAAGATGCTTAAAAGTGAGCTCTTGTACTGTAAATAGAATGATAGTCTTGACCCCCACAGTCATTCAGGAAATGTTTCCGCGTTACAGTAATTTTTTTTAGCTATTTGCCATTTCATAACTTGTGTTGTTATTTTGGCATTTCGCATATTATACCTGTTAACCAAATTTTACTCCTTGTTTTTAACGTTCCAGCAAACGCTACTGAATCGGACAAGAGAGATTTGATGAAAGAACTTGACACAATGAAGCAGCTGAAACCACATCCTTACGTCATTAAACTTCTGGGATGTGTCACAGAATCTGGTATACTTTGGTTATAGGGTCTAATTTTGCTGTACACATTTTGCATCAGATTTACTTTGTAACGCTTTCTCGTCATTGATAATTTGCTTCAAGGGAAGAGTTACTGCTTCACAATTGTGCACAACAAACAACCTTCGCATGAGGTAATTTTATCTTTTTTAAGCCGGCATAGACGCTCTTGGATTTGCTGATAGATTAAGACTGAATATTTGCCACTATACAGGCCAGTCTGTTGTATAAGCAGAATCGCTTTTTCTAAGGGAATATTTGGTCTGTACCTTCTTACGAGACCGTTTATTTTTCAGCTTTTCTTCGTAAAACTACATCTTATTTTCGTGCGATTTCTTCAAAAGCGTTGACCATGACTGGGCTATTGATTTGTTTTATTTATTGCTAATTTTCTTTTAGAGGGAGAAATATGTTAATGAAACTGTTTAATTTGTTCAGATCAGCTGCTGGTTTTGATTGAATATGTGCCTTTTGGGGATCTGCTGGGTTACCTGAGAAAGAGCCGTGGATTAAGAGACACTTACTTCAAAGACCCGGATATCAAACCACAGACAAATCTGACGTCACAGCAGCTGATGAAGTTTGCTTGGCAAATTGCTGATGGAATGAGTTACTTGTCCTCAAAATCTGTAAGTTAATTGAAAAAAACATAAAATAAAAACAATTCTAAAACCTTCTTGAAAGGTGCACCGTCATCTTAAGCTCTGTCTTGCATAGAATATTATGTCTTTACAAGATCACACCCAGGAGATACAAACGTATTGTTACCTTCTTGTTGAGGCTACTTCTCTAGGGCTTGGAACCCTTTCAATTTTGACGTCATCACCTAAGTTTTATTTCAATGTGCGAATGCCGATATTTGTGCATTGTTGCAAGTGCACCCCATAGAAATAAAATACGTGGAGTTTTCTACTGCGGGCAAAGGCAGTCGTGAATGAATAGGATCTCTTATTCAGCCTAAACTGAGTGTACAACGAATATCCATTTTAGTGACAAGAAAGAAAAGGAATTAAAACTTAAAATTTCAAAAATTCGTCTTTGGTTGCTAAACTACTACATTTCAGAATCCTATTTCGAATAAAATCTTAAGATATGCTTTCTATAAAATAACTACGTATTGTAGAAATAAAGTAGTTTGCTTCTCTTTGGAATATGGAGCAGTAATTATTATAATTACAGCTCCATATTCCAAAAATATGGAGCATATTCCATATTTAGCAACAGAACATGGTGTGTGTATTCCTCTTTCTTCCAGATAGTAATTCTAATTTTCTGCCATGTGGAAGAAAGAGAAATACACACACCATATTCTGTCGCTAGATATATCCATTTTCCTATCTGAATCATTTCATTTCAGTTCTTTTTCTTCCGGAATCGCTAATTTTTGCTCTCGCATCAATGCTTTCTAGATCATTCACCGAGACCTTGCAGCCCGTAATGTTTTGGTTGGACAAATGGAATCTTGTAAAGTGACAGACTTCGGAATGGCCAGAGATGTGCAGCAGGAAAATATTTATGAACGAAAGACTAAGGTAATCAAGAAAGAGGGGAGGTGGGGGCGGTACTACATATCGTTCAGTTTAGTGATCTTTCACGATCATTGTTGTGGTAGAGCTGATATACTCCTGATTTCGATGACAGAATCCTTGGATGGGACCGTAATGAAAATATTAGCCTTGCATATACGGGTATAATTTTAAATATCACTGTCTTTGACCAGTCGCTCCCTATAATTTTAAAGCTGTTTCACAAAGTGATATTTGAAATCTTTAGGGCCGTCTTCCCGTGAAGTGGACAGCTTATGAGGCCTTGATGTATAGTAAATATACCACCAAAAGTGACGTGTAAGTATACCCGATTATTACCCGTAGCAATTTTCCAACAAGTTTTATTAATAAAATAAGAGAGATGGTAAGTTTTGAGCTCGATAAAGAAATAGAGAAAGATGTTTTTCATCTTCTCACGAGCATTGGACGATGAAAAACATTCTAGAGTCCTCATGAGGAATCGAACCTCAGATCTTCGGATTCCGCGCTCCGATGCACTACCACTGAGTCACAGAGACTCTACGATGAGCGAGGTCTATTATGAAGTTCCTATGACACGCTTCCTGCATACTGCTAGGATCAGCGATGTCAATAGAGTCATTTTTGTAAAATAGAATAAGAGAGAGAATCGGAGCGCGGAATCCGAAGGTCTGAGGTTCGAATCCTCGCGGGGACTCAGAATTTTTTCTTTACCATACGCTCGTGACAAAACGAAAATTATCTTTCTCTAAGTGTTATCAGTTTTAATCAGGAGATGAATTCTATGCTTGTCAAATAACGCATATATTTTAGTTGTCGTATATAATGTTAATGTCTCCCGTTACCTAATTTATATTTGTTTGATTTGTCTTTCTTCAGGTGGAGTTATGGAATTTTGCTGTACGAGATTTTTACCATAGGTAACATCGAATGGAAGTTTATGAGGCCTTGTGGATGGCTTTTGCTATATACCACGTTTAATTAAACAATGTATCGTGTTCAGTTAGAGAAACGTAATGAGCTTCAAAGTTCATCAAGTGACACAGGTGATGTTTCAGTGAAGGTCGTTTGTTCGTCCCATTTATATTCCGATGGTCTTATGGTTCTTCCAGGTGGTTCACCTTACCCACGAATGGATGGAAGAAAAATAGCAAACTTACTTCAGGATGGATACAGGATGCCTAAACCACAACACGTCGATGAAGAATTGTAAGTGCTTTTCAATTCGTTCTCTCTCACCCTACAAGGAAACGTTCGTTAAATCTCTGACAGATCATTTAAACAATACCAGGTATCAGATTATGATGAAATGCTGGAAGAATGACCCAGATGCAAGACCAACTTTTACTGAATTGAAAAATCAGCTTAAGGACATGGAGACCCTACACAAGGTGAGAATTTTGATCAACATGAAAGTTTCTTTTCACGTTAGACCGACTGGCTTAGGCTCAGCTAATTAGGATTTTAAACCTAACAGCGTTTAGCCTAGATAGCGTAATTTTTACGAAGTTTGGATTGCATCTTCTTGTTATGTCACTGAAGCAGGCACTCCACGAAAAACAGGGAAGAAGCGAACCTGAATGTCCCAATGACAATTTAAAGATCATAGGGTGATTGCAAAACCGCATTGAGACGCACAAAGAGTAGCAGACGACGACGCCTTAAATTACTTTCTTGAATTTGTTTTGGTGTGAAAAGCTGACCACTTGTGAGGATAAACGCTTATAACGTCAGAGGAACACTTTTTTAATGATGCTGATTATAATATTATTCTTTTCTGCAGAAGCTGATCAACATGACTATGTACGACAAGCAGTTGTATGCAAATGTCGAGGATTTAATAGTGTAGTTAGATACACTTCCGTGATGTATGACTGGCTAACAGTTTGAACACTTTGCCACAACAAGTTTCATGGATGAATGATCTTTTCCTTACACACGTACTTGGTAGAAATATCCATGTTGTGTTAAGCAGTTAGGCTGCAACGCTGTAACTCAATTGATTTTATACTCTTAAACGCTGTAAGGCTTTTATCAGTTTACCGATAAAGTATAATCACATTTTCTCTTTAACATGTTTAGCACTTACACGCATGCTCGACACAAGCGTTGGAGTTCAGTTTATTTTCTGACTCAATTCTGAAAGGCAGGACAGTGCGGAAAATATCCAATTAACTAGATTGATGAGATCTCGTTCTGTGTGCCGTAGTTGTCTACAGTTTAAGTAAATTGCTAAAAAATTGTTTTGCCGCAAAACCCGCTTGGTTTTAGGAAAGCTATCCGGCGCATAAACTACTTTCCCTAAGACCGCATTTACCTGCGATACCAACTCAAATTACTTTTACACTGAAAGTATTATTAATTAAAAATTACGTTATCCTAATAAAAATTATAATTTGCACATTACTTGTGCAATCGTCGTAGCTTTGAAAAATGAATTTTCTGAAATTCTATTTAAAATTTTGAAGATTTTTGCCTAGAGGGAAATGGCTTTTTCCTAACATTTCTGTGGGAAACGAAATGTTGAACTTTGTCAAGTATAGAAGACCAAAAGAAACTAAATTTTAAGATCTGAAGTTTTTGGTAAAGCAGAAATGGTGTTTGCAAGGAAAAAAATGAGAAAATTTCTTAAGAGGAATGGATGACTTTTTTCCGAATCCGTCTTTGTAAACGACATTACGAGAACAGCCCTGATGCAAAGATTGTGTCATTGGTGAGCTAAGTTGTTGTGTGGCCTTTCGTCAATAAACACTTTTTCTAAAACATTTGTTGTAATTATAGCGTATAGCAACAAGATGAAACTCTGTACCATGTGTAAGACCCGAGTACTTCTCGATCTCTTTGTGAATCTTATCGGTGTTTATCACCTTGCAGGTAAACAACTGTATCTACTAGGATTTGCCGTCACAATCAGGAGCATGTCGCGAAAGTGTGATGATATTTTAACACCTACCATTTAAATGCACAGGCTTTCCCCCTGGAGATGTTTATTAATTCATTAGTGTTCTTTCGAGTACCCTGGAGAGGATAAAAAAAACATATATTAATGAGAACGGGTGCTGACCATACAATTTTAAAACAGTCAACAAAAATTCAAAAGTAGTGCTCTGGTATTTATGGGTAGTTATCGTCAAATAAACTGCGCTTTGTCACAAAAGAGGAAATAAATGGATTGGTAACGGGACTTACAGTGTAAATTGCTATTACCTGCGTCCAAAGTATTGTATTGGATAATACCATATATTGTTTCACGTACATTTCCTGATAAATGCAAAGCGTAATAATAAATGATGCGATGATAGCAGCTGAGTGAAAAAAACGGGGGAGGGGTGGGTCGGGTCGCGTACTGTTTTGCTGCCACTATCGCGCAGTTCATTTATTTCGTTCTGTTTTACTACCTGAACGCCTGGAACCGGCTAATGACTCCAAGTCCCTGCATTTTTTAATTCAGTGGTCTTGCTCAAGAAATGGACGTAAGCCGTAATCAAACAATCTTTGTCTTTCGTACAATTACTTTGTATACTTATTATAATATGTGCACTATATTTAACAGTTGTTCCATGAGCCCGCACCTGATATGGACTGGCTATACCAATCTCGTATCCAACAAGTCAGAAACAGGAACCAATGGAATAATTGACCGCACGACTTGACCACTGAGCTTGTACAGATGAAATGTTACCTCTAAATTCCTGTCGGTTCATTCTGACAATTGAATTAAAAAAATTGACCCCATCAGAAAACCTGAGTAGCCAAAGAAAGTAAAAGGGAGACGTTGAATTCCACGTGTTTAAAAAATATGTGGATCAAGAATTTCATCAAACCCTAAACCAAACCCAGAGGCTTCACGAAGCAGAAAAAATTGTTAAGTTAATATGTAGTTCAGATTGACGCTCGAATAAAATATGATTTGCTTAAAGCTTCTTAATAGACACTCTGGTCTTTTTGCTTTATCGTTATGTAAATGAAATGGGTGTATTGAAGAAAACATTCAAGGAAAGATGACACCCGAGCCATGGGGTAAAAAATGCGGGGTAGAAAAGTTAATTGCTTTTAATAAAGCAAAACGGGACCCAGCTACGCCAATTGTTTCATAGGTTTTACCAAACACCAATTTTTCAGTCAATACAACGGCCCCAAACCTGAAATCTACGGTCGCTACATCGACAACTGTATCAGCGCCACCTCCTCCACCAGAGACGAGCTGACTCAATTAATAACCGTTATCAATTTATTTCGCCTGGCTTTGAAATATACCTGGGAAATTTTCGACACTTCTTTGGCTTTTCTAGACATTAAAATTTCAGTTAAAGTCAGAAACAAGAGCGAATAGAATTATTGAGCTATTAGATTTTTTCACCTTTTGGTAATCCGTTTTAACGCTCATTTTTTCTTCAAATTAAAGCCACCTGAAGTCAATATCATTTCTGATCGTCAAAACGGCAAAACTTGAGTCATACAAGCAACGGTTAAGTTAGGTCCGAAGCTAATGAAAATTCAACGCAAGTAGTTTATTCAGCTGTACACAAAATACATTAATCTACGATCGAAGAAACGTTTAAGGGTACGACATACAATACTTACTACACAAGCATTCAGGTGTCTTTGAGTTCCAACTTATGGGCAAGCGAAACATTTTGTGAACAAGTTGATTTAGTGTTTTGTTTAACTGGGACAGAGTAAAGCTTGTGATCGAGGATAGCTTTCGTTTCAATATCCTGACCTCAATTTCACGATTGGAGTGTACGAATTAAAAGTTATATTCCTACTGAGACAAACATTTGGTTAGATCAGTAAAACTTTATACCCTAATGTTCAAATGTTTTGCTGCGTGGTACCACAGCATTCAAAGAAGGATTGTTGCTGAAATGTCGAGAAATGCATTCTGATGTTGGGAGGCCATTGATGATCAGCTTCTGCCCCCGCAAGAAATCGATAAAGAAGTCAAACAAAAATATCATTTTATTGATATTGGATGGATTGGATGAGTAACCATCCAGTAAATTATCGATTTTTTCCGAATTAATTGAAGAAAGACTACTCCCCAGATGCCAAATAGTTGCAACAGGAAGACAAGAAGCTGGGAAAGAGGTGAGCAAATGCTGTGACACGCTTCTTCAGATCGGAGGATTCACTGAAGACCATTGGGAGGATTTGTCACCAAGTACTTTAAAAAAAGGCACGATTTAGCTCAACTGTACTTGGATATGGTTGAATGTGTCTTGAGAAAATGTAAAAAAATAAGGGACTATTAGAAACGGAAGAAGAACTGACAGATCTTTACAAACCGCAATTGAATCGCTTCGGGTTAGTAGCGTTGAATGGTTTACTCAACGACAAATTGGATTTGAATGAAAGTGAATTGGGAAACCATGCAAAAGACTTGACTGAATTTGGATTTCTTGCATAAAAGTTTTCAAGAATTCTTTGCAGCATTCTTCGAACAAGTCTCCGATCCAAGGTATTTTGTTAAACTTGAAGAGGTACTTTTGTTTTCGTGCGGAATTTTAGCCATGAAATGCGGTAAACAAGTCGTGGCTCTTGTACAGAGTTTGACAAATGAAGTCAACGGAAATGAAGGCAGTGGTTTAAAAGTTGTATTGGAGGCCATTAACGAATGTGAAGGACAAAAGAGTGATTTTCAATCACGGTTAGCAAATTCTTTTGGAACTTGTTTGAATCTGACCGATTTGAATTTGTATAACAGTGGAATGAGTGAAGCCAGCGTTACGTCTATTGCTGAGGCAATCAAAGTCAACAAGACGCTAACCAATTTAAATTTGTGTAGCAGTGGTATCAACAAGACGCTAACCAATTTGGATTTGTCTGACAATGGTATGAGTGAAGCCGGCGCTACATCTATTGCTGAGGCAATCAAAGTCAACAAGACGCTAACCAATTTGAATTTTTGTAGCAATGATATAAGTGATGCTGGAACTACATCTACTGCTGAGGCAATCAAAGTCGACTAGATGCTAACCAATTTGAATTTGTAGAGGTGATCACATGATTTCGAGTTCAATTTGGAATAAATAAGCACGAGTAAATTTTTTCAAAGACAAACAAATTTGAGTTATATGAATAGTTTTAGAGACCAGACACTTTATTTATCACCGGGGGAGGGACGATTCGTCTTCGGTTTTTTTTTTGAGGGGGATGGGGGATGGGGATGGGATTTACATGGCTTTCAATGAACGGAGGCTGATCAGTTGTCGCTAACAGGGTTTTAAGGGGGACAATAGAAAACTGACCGCCGATTGACTGTCAATGAGGAATCATAAGTATATTATGGGGGAAGCAGGTAAATTAAGTCGTGACACAACCAAAATCCTCCAACCCCCATAGGCGATAAAAAATGACCGGCGCCTTACAACATGAAGCTAGTCTTTCTGAGTGTTTGACTCAGGGTTCAATTCAGATTTTATCTTCACTATTTGAGCTTGCACAGATAAATTGCAAGTTATAGGAATAAGGTCAATAATTCTTTAGTAGAGCTTTATGAAGTATTTATTTTGAAAACTTTATGCTTTTCCTTTGTAGGCGTCAGCTTAAAAATATATTTGAGAGCATTAATTTAAAATCAGTCTCGGAGTTCCTTTCTTTAATCCCCGCAGGACCATCCGACTCTCTGTCCATGTGTTGATTGCGTACAATATTCTGATCAGGTCCATCTAGGTCAGTCCTTCTCGCCTAGCTAGTCTTTGGACGGGTTGATGATGGAGACGTCAAAGGAACAGACCTAAAGGCTTGGTTTACAGTTTAACTTTGCTGATCAGACTCCAACAATTAGTAATCAGAAGGAGGGAGGTTTTGATTGGGATTAAGTGGCAACTACGAGCGTCGAAGTTGAGAGTTTCTGGCCGTGTTTTTTAAGGGGGGGGAGGGGGGGAGGATTCCGGTCTTTCAAAATTTTGAAAACACAAGAAGACGAACGCATCACTCGTCAGTAGTTTTGGCAATAAAATGCTATTTGAAATCTGCAGTGCGTGTCTCGTCAACATGCGTGACCTGTAGCAAGAGGTGGTATGAAGTGAATCACGCGTCACTCGTCTCCAGCTTTGGGGGAAAAAATGTTGCTTATTGTTCATGTGAACCTTAAAAGAATGCCGTTGCAATTTTTTGAACGATGTTTCTTCCTGAGGCCGAGAAACGCATTGCAAAGTTAGTTTTATTGCGTGATGGTGTTACTCGATTTTAGGTGTTATATTTCATTTCAGAATGGTCTTATCTGCGCATGTTATAAACAACTCCCTTCTCTGAGTCTGTTAAAATACCTAACTTTTATGACTTTCTTCGTTCTCTCGACGGAAGATCAGGAAAAAAGGAAACGAATCGGTTTAAACTCACATTGCTGTTCATGACAAGAGTTGACGCGAAGAAAGAGCAGGTACAGACAAAATAGTAAAGTTATTCACTCCGTAACTTTAACTTAAACTTCAATAACCCGTTGTTGACTTATGGTATTTCACTCGCGTAAATGCGTATGATTACGAAAGTTTTAACACAAGCCTTTGGAAATAAGCGTATGGTGAAGATATACTTGATACATAAGCTACTTTTTTTCCCTTTTCAGGTCGATTGCGTACCCTCTTCACGTACCCCGGGTGTAATTATTTCGTTTAAAGCACCATTCTGAGATGTAAGTAGATTCATGAATTATGAATTGATGCGCACTAAAAAGTCACTTTATTTGAATTCCATACTTTAGTAAGGGTCTGTTTTGGACTCAGACCAGCTGTTTTACTTCCAGCAGTCGTTTCTGATCTAGATTAAAGGGACAGGGAAATGTTTTAGTGAAGATTGGAACACGTAATGCGTATCAGTTAGGGCGGAAGTTGCTATTTTCGAAGGCGTCAGGAAACTGAAAGCGAAACCCTTTCCTCACAGTTCATTTTCCGGTGCTAGATAATGACTTGCCTTCTCTAATTCAATAACATGTTTTCCGAGAACTCGAGTTAGGCGTTATTTATCGATGATGTTTTTTTCAACAAAATTATTGTGCTTTCAATTCAATCTGATAAACCATAGGACATTTGACCACAAGTAATGTTTGGGACAAATCGTGCAGTCTTTATATGATTAACTTATTTTCCACAAAATGTGACTCTTATTTGATGCATGTAAGCTGATAAATCTAATAGTGCTAAAACATAATATTAACAGAGAGGCTTTCCTATACAGAAAACCCAAAAGATAGGGAATATTTCCATAACAAATAACCACTGAGGAGGGTGGGATGGAAAGAAAATGGCAAATGAGGTTCAGTGTGCACTGAAGGGGCTATTGAGCATTTGAACTCTAATCCCAAAGCAATCTTTCTTTGTGCTTCAGCATATAGCTTTACTTTACTAGTAACAGGAACCACTGAATAGTCTGCAAATGTTAAATTATGCAATAGCCAATTCAAAGCTAAGTTTCCCAAAAACTATTGAAGTTTTCCTTGGCAATTTGTTGAATGACATATTTACATATTAGATTTCCTCAGTTCCCAGTTCAACCTGCTGTGTTCTAAAAATAGCAAACACATGCAGTGTCCATGAATTGAAATATTTGAAGGTTTTTCCATTGTAGTATTCCTCTTGGCTGCAATTATTTTCGAACAACCCCTTTTCAGCATGATCGAGTGAAACAGCCTTATGTCAT
The DNA here is from genome assembly GCA_942486045.1 of Pocillopora meandrina. Taxonomy (NCBI): domain Eukaryota; kingdom Metazoa; phylum Cnidaria; class Anthozoa; order Scleractinia; family Pocilloporidae; genus Pocillopora; species Pocillopora meandrina. Next base: position 94,829 of record CALNXJ010000141.1, read on the forward strand.
CTATGTCCTTCAGATTGTCCTAGAGCTTCTTCAGTTCATTACACTTTTCAATAGCAACAATTACTGCCTTAACCCTTTAACTCCCAGATCCAATTTGTAATTCTCCTTACTGTCAGTTATACAATTCTTGTAATGTTAATTCAGAGAATTTAGTATTGGATCAACTAATTATCCCTGAATTAATATTCTTCTTAATTCTTGTCACTTATTTGGTTGATAATGTATTTATATTGTAAGGAGAAATTTGGTCTTGGTCACTCATGGGAGTTAAAGGAATAAATATAGCACCTTAAATGGAATTTTTGTGATGGTCAATATCTCTCACATTTGATTAATTATTTTATGTTTTTCTTTTTCAGAAATTATTACATGTCCATCATTTTCTGACTGCTCATATTGTGATTTTTTGAAGGCAGGAAATCTTAACAGGGTAGGTACATATGTTTTTTTTTTCCATTTTTTCCCTCTTTAAATATGATACATATATGTAAGGATTTTTTGTCTTATTCTCATGGGAATGAAAATGTTTATGTTGTTATGTGCTATTCTCTTTTTTTCATGAATATCATTTTGCTTTGAATATGAAACAGTGTTAAAGTGGCAAGATGGGTCACTAATTAAATTTGCATCAATCTTTACCTAGTGGTTCAATCTTTTGAATTTATGCTCAGGAGTATAAATTGAATGTTGTCATCCTTCAATAGTGTTTGACACCATGTCTCATTATGTGGCACCTTTCAGCTGAAATGCATCTAATGATTAAAAGTTGCTTTGGTCGTTACAGGTGTAATGACCAATATAGGATGCAACTGCTCGCTCTAATGCAAGATTCTATATTTGTGATCCTCCATATGATTTTTGAGAGAAAGGTGATAGCAAGCTCACAACATGCTTCTACTTAAAAACATTTGTGTTTCTAATTATCAACTTCCTGATTAGCAAAAACAAAGTTGGAACATTTGGCTGTGAATGAGTTGCATTAGGATTTAAAGCAGGCACTTTAATTACTTTTTTTCATGTGGAGGTTACTTTTGATGATGTTTGTAGCATGTTGAAGCAAAAAATTTTACTCAGTGCTGGACAAATTGTGACAATTGTGTAAACAATTCAACATGTTCAACATATTCATAAATTGCCATTACATATAGCCATTAATTTGTTCAGTTTCTGTAAAAGTATATCTCATCAGATGACTAGAGTGATTTTTAGAGGATGAAAAAAAAAATCATCATGGCCCATACCATTTTACAACTGCTTAAATGATGAAATTTACAATTTTTCATATCCAGCCCAATCATGGATTAAACTTGAGTGTTGTAAATTACCAAAATCCTGGAAAAACACAAGAAAAAATAAAGCCCACTTTATGTTATGGACATTATGAAATAGAGATTACATTACGGACATCACATTATGACATTATATTATGGACATTATGACTGCATGACTTTAATTATGGTAATTCTTTGGGAGAAATAAATGCTACATGCATACCAATTTTGTTCAAATTTGTCACATCCAAGTTTTCAGTATTTTTGACTAAACACAGTAATAACCATTAAACAACAACTGTAAATGTAGCAGTTAGCAACACCATGCTGACATGAGGAGTATAAATTTTCAAAAAGTTTGAGTCCAAGTGTGAATTAAGTTTACTGGAAGACATTATATTTAGTGTCAGTATACGTACCTTCTTTTATAATATCTGAAGATAACATTAAAATATAACATGCAATGTTTCAGAAATGTAGCTTAAAACAAGCAATACTTCAACTTTCAAAGGACATTGCACTGTTGTCAATTCATACATTTCAGTGTAGTGTAACTTTCCAAAATAGTATCAACTGGCTTATTAAGAGTCAATGAATAGTACTCTTGCAAAAAGTTCAGAACAATCCAAGTTTCGTAATTGAAGCAGTTTTTAACTACTGCAATCTGCAGTTAGTTTGATCATCTATTTGCAAACATTTTCTTTTTGAAGATATTTAAAAAGCCTCTCAATATATGGAGCTGCAGTAGACTCTTCTCTTGTGGACAACATCAATATTACTCCTTAGAGGCCATTTAAATGTTTTGACAACTTGGTGAAGAAATTTTATTTCAACCTCGTTATCAGAAACCCTAAGGGCTCTTCCAATGTAAAACATGGTGTCACACTAGAAACCTGTACTGTATCTCAAAAAGCAAGAACCAAAAGACAGCAGAAAGTCTAGTTAGAACATGCTCAATAAAACGGAATTTTAAGGAGCATGCTCTATATGGGATACTCCACATACCACAGTTACGTGTACACCCAAGTGTAATATTAAGGCGTTGGTTATCAGTACAACCAGAAAAGAGAATTCACCTTTAACTCCCAAGATCTAATTGTTAATTCTCCCCTCTAGCTGCTACACATTTCCTTGTAAATTAGTTATGAGAACTTGGTGCTAGATCAAGATAGCACTGCTTCTACCTGATAAGTTTGAATATTCTCATCACCTGTTTCCTGAATAATTTATGGATTTGTAGGGAGAAGTTTTACATTAATCACCTCTGGGAGTTAAAGGATTAACTTGTAATTTGGCCTGATTAAGATAACTTTATCAGGTCTGACAAAGTCAATTATAAAAAGTTCCTAAATAAACAAAAATATTTCCTTATTTTTACCAATGTAAAATAAAGTTTCACAGTGTAATGTCTGTAACAAAAATTGTGTAATGTCCATAACAGGAAGTTTTTAGCTCAAGCTCAAAATCTAACTACAGAATAAGGGATACAACTAGATTTTAAAAAAGCTATGAAGCAGCTTTGTTCTTATTATTTTTAAATAATTTTTTTCTGAATAGTCAATTCACAGGGGGAAAAAATGTCAAGTGAACACAAAAAATTGTTGGTTGATTTTTTTGTAATGTCTGTAACAGAGTTTAACACAAAAATTTTGGAGGCCTTTGTTATAGAAAGAAAGGTTTCTGGTTGTGTCCTCGTGTATGGGTACACAAAAGAAACGCAACATTAACGAACTGCGTCACAACTCCATCTATGGATATGAAAACAATAGGAATTCCCTCGTGTACCTGTACACCAGGACAGCCCCAGGTTTCTTTTCTGCTGATGGTGAAGTACCCTGTGAGGAATGTTTGTACAAATTATAAATTGAAAACTGTGCAAATAAATTTGTTAAGGAAATTAGTTTCCAAAAAATTGGTCTATGAATGTAATATCTGTAACATGGAATTGCCCTCACAATTCTCGGAATCATGAAGGCACATTTCATTTTGAAGAATGGTATTGAATATGGTTGATGCAGAACCAACGTGTTTATTGAGTAAGGTGTAGAAGGAGATGAATATGTAACAAAAGGTTTCAAAACTGAATGCTTATCCAGCTGGTAACACAAGTATGAATGGGTGATTTTTTCTAACAATAGCATAAACAATAACTTTCTATGAAGCTATTGTTTCTTAACTCTGCCTGAACAACTAATGAGCTAGAGTGATATTCCCTAAGGAGGAAAGCCTGCATAATCTATGACCTATCAAAGCTCTCCAGAGTACAGTTAACTGCTAACGTAACAGATCAATATATTTTTCGCTACTGTTAGTAAATGTGGTGAGAACAATTGGCATTCTGCATGATGTGTTAGTGTGTTGTATGTGTGTTATCACCTTTGTCCCTGAAATCATATGGAGGGTCACATTTGGTCAGCCTTTGTGAATCATGGTGGTTTTTGTTGTTGTTGTTTTTTTTTTTAATTCTAGTCGACTTTTGATAATTATAAATGCATAAAGGGGGTGTAAAGTTTCTAAAGAAACTGTGGTGCTGCCTCAGTGGGAGAGTATACCAGGATAATTTGGTATTATCAATTAAGTTGATAAGGTTCAAAAAGATGACGTTAATTTTTGAGTGTTAGCCCTTCGTCAGCACAATTGGGCTGACAAACGAATTGTCAGCTTTTAAACTTATCACAGTGGCAAATTTACATTATCAACTCAGTTGATAATATGAAATTACTTTGATATAATTATATAATGTTGCCGTTAATACCACTTATAACCTTGGGGCACCTGTTAGTGCCCTTATTTGTGACTGTCATTGTCTTTCATAACTGATATATAGTAACTGTTGTTCTGCTGCTTCCCTTTTCAGACTCTCTGACTTTATCCCTGATCCAAGGGTTACTTTCTTGAACCGAGGAAACTCTATACAAGGTAGGAGGACTTGCTGCTCTTTTTTTCTCTCATTTTTGAAACTTGCCTTGGTTTTTTCAATCTGTAAATATTACCCTTTAACTCCCATGAGTGACCAAGACAGAATTTCTCCTTACAATATAAACACAATATCAACCAGATAAATGATGAGAGTGAAGAAAAATATAAATTTGGGGATAATTAGTTGATCCAATACTAAATTCTCTGAACTAACCTCATAAGAATTGTATGGTTGGGAGTAAGGAGAATTACAAATTTGATGTGGGAGTTAAAGGGTTAATAATTTATTTGCTGGGAATAATTGTGTTCTGTTTGCATATGTTTAGAATTTTGCATGCTCTCATTTCTTTTATATCCATGCAAGTATTAATTATTTTGCCTGGTAAAGTTGTGTCAAGAACTATGCATTGCAATTACCTATTTAATTATGTTGTGATCGATGGTTGTGATTATGTTTGGCTACAAACATGTGAAAATACTCTTAGAAAATGTTGCTGAAATTCTGGTGGTCCTTCTGATATACTGCTGGTTTAATTGCTAAGTACAGCTAGGTTTGTGAAGTGTTTCAACTGTATGTTATGAGAGGTTACTTTTGATAGTAATATGGGTGTCGAAGCACAAATTCTAACCCAGTGCTGGATGAATCACAAAGATCATGTAAACAATCCAAAATGTTCAAGATATTCATAAATTGCTATTACATATAGCCATTGATGGCCAAAACATTTGTTTAAAAGTATAAATTATTTCATTGGATGGCAAGAGCAATTTTTACAAGATGGTAAAAATAACCAAAACTATCATGAACTATTCTATTTTAAAAATGCCTAAATAGTGAAATTTAAAATATTTCATATCTAGCCCAATCATGAATTTTTGGGATAAGGAGACTCTAAATTGTTTAAAAAAATAGTAATTTGAAAGTTGACTTTATGGGAAATGGCCAAGAGAGGCTGTTTATTTTTGTCCAATGAAAAGTGTATGAAAATAGCGGCATGCTGAAAGGTTTAAAATGATTTAAGTAAGACACATGTATTCATTAAATCTCACCAGAGGAACAAAACTAACAGAACTCAACACAAAGAAGAACTTGCAGATAGAATTTTTTCCAAAATGGGTGTACTTTGTAAATGAGAGCAAGTAACATTATTTTGTTATGGACATTACATAATGTCCGTAATAAAAAACAGTCCTCTTTTTTTGTTTTCTCAGAAATTGAAATTGGTCTGCTTGGCTCCTAAATTTCACTTTCTAGGGGCCTAAACTTGAGTGTTGTAAATTACCAAAATCCTGGAAAACATAAGAAAAAATAAAGTCCACTTTATGTTATGGACATTGTGTTACGGACATTACATTACGGACATCACATTATAGACATTATATTATGGACATTATGACTGCATGACTTTAATTATGGTAATTCTTTTGGGAGAAATAAATGCTACATGCATACCAATTTTGTTCAAATTTATCTCATCCAAGTTCTCAGTGTTTTTGACTAAACACTAATAACCATAACCATAACAACAACTGTACATTAGCAGTAGCAACACTATGCTGACATGAGTATAAATTTTCAAAAAGTTTGAGTCCAAGTGTGAATTAAGTTTACTGAAAGACATATCTTATTTAGAGTCAGTACCTTCTTTTATAATATCTGAAGATAACAAATCAAAATATAGCATGCAGTGTTTCAGAAATGTAGTTTAAAACAAGCAATACTTCAACTTTCAGAGGCCATTGCACTGATGATATTGTCGAGAAAGTTGTCAATTCATACAGTTCAGTGCAGCGTAACTTTCCAAAGTAGTATTAACTGGCTTATTAAGAGTCAATGAATAATACTCTTACAAAAAGTTCAGAACAATTTAAGTTTAGTAATTAAAGTAGTGTTTAACTACTGCAATCTGCAGTTAGTTTGATCATTTATTTGCAAACATTTTCTTTTTGAAGATATTTAAAAAGCCTCTCAATGTATGAAAGACTTGGAACATTGAAATGTCCAGTGCCTTTCAGCTCTTTGGAGCCACAGTAGACTCTTCTGTTGTGGACAATATCAATATTGCTCCTTAGAGGCCAGTTAAATGTTTTCACAAATTGGTGAAGAAATTTGAATTCAATCTCATTATCAGTAACCCTAAGGGCTCTTCCAATGAAAAATTCAGTGTCACACTAGAAACCTGTACTGTGTCTCAAAAAGCAAGAACCAAAAGACAGCAGAAACACTAGTTTTAGAGCATGCTCAATAAAACGGAATTGTAAGGAGCATGCTCCATATGGGATACTCCACATACCACAGTTACATGTACACCCAAGTGTAATATTAATGCTTTGGTTATCAGCACAATCAGAAAAGGGAATTCTCCCAAAATCTAATTGTGAACTCTCCCTTCTAACAGCTACACATTTCCTTGTAAATTAGTTATGAGAACTTGGTGCTAGATCAAGATGGCAGCTTCTACCTGATGAGTTTGAATATTCTCATCCCCTGTTTCCTGAATAATGTATGGATTTTTAGGGAGAAGTTTTACATTAATCACCTCTGGGAGTTAAAGGGTAACTTGTAATTGGGCCTGATTAAGTTAAATTTATCAGTTCTGACAAAGTGAATTATAAAAAGTTCCTAGATAAACAAAACTATTCGGGGCTGTCCTGGTGTACTGGTACACGAGGGAATTCCTTTTGTTTTCATAACCATATATGGAGTTATGACGCAGTTCGTTAATGTTTCCTTCCTTTGTGTACTGGTACACGAGGACACAACCAAACTATTCCTTATTCTTACCAGTGTAAAAAAAAAGTTCCACAGTGTAATTTCTGTAACAAAAATTGTGTAATGTCCAAAACAGGAAGTTTTTAACTCAAGCTCAAATCTAACTACAGAATAAGGGATACAACTAGATTTTAAAAAAGCTATGAAGCAGCTTTGTTCCTATTATTTTAAAACAATTTTTGTCTGAATAGTCATTTCACAAGGAAAAAAGTGTTGAGTGAACACAAAAAATTGTAGGTTGATTTTTTTGTAATGTTCGTAACAGAATTTAACCCAAAAATTTTGGAGGCCTTTGTGAAAGAAAGGAAAGTTTCTTTTCTGCCGATGGTCATGTACCCTATAGCTGTGAGGAATGTTTGTACAAATTATACATTGAAAACTGTGCAAAATAAGTTTTTTAAGGAAATTTAAGGTTCCAGAAAATTGGTCCCTGAATGTAATGTCTGTAACATGGAATTCCCCTCGTGATTCTCGGAATCATGATGGCACATTTCGTTTCAAAGAAACAGGTGTCAGTGACTTTTAAGACTTTATTATGTCCTTACTATCATAGAAAAATTGTGCAGGTGGATTTTACCCATGAAAATAGACTCTTATATATGGTTAATGATAGAACTAAAGTGTTTATTGAGTAAGGTGTAGAAAGAGATGAATATGTAATGAAATGTTTCAAAATTGAATGCTCTTCCAGCTTGTAACACAAGCATGAATGAGTGATTTTTTATAACAATACTTGCCTTGGTGGGAGAGTATACCAGGATAATTTAGTATTATCATGAGTTGATAAGGTTTAAAAAAAAGACATTATGTGTGCTAGCCCTTCGTCAGAGCAATTGGGCTGACAAACAAATTGTGAGCTTCTAAACTTGTCATGGTAGCAAATTTACATTATCAATTAACTCAGCTGATAATATGAAATTACTTAATTGATATAATTGTAAAATGTTGCCATTAATACCACTTATAACCTTGGGGGCACCTGTTTGTGCCCTTATTTGCGACTGTCATTGTCTTTCATAACTGATATATAGTAACTGTTGTTCTGCTGCTTCCCTTTTCAGACTTTCTGACTTTATCCCTGATCCAAGGGTTATTTTCTTGAACCGAGGAAACTCTGTACAAGGTAGGAGGACTTGCTGCTCTTTTTTTCTCCCATTTTTGAAACTTGCCTTGGTTTTTTCAATCTGTAAATATTACCCTTTAACTCCCATGAGTGACCAAGACAGAATTTCTCTTTACAATATCAACACAATATCAACCAGATAAGTGATGAGAGTAAAGGAAAATATAAATTTGGGGATAATTAGTTGATCCAATACTAAATTCTCTGAACTAACATTATAAGAATTGTAATGTTGGGAGTAAGGAGAATTACAAATTTGTAACAGTAGACTCCTCTCTCACAATATTGCTCCTCAGAGGCCAGTTAAATGTTTTGACAACTTGGTGAAGAAATTTGATTTAAACCTCAATATCAGTAACCCTAAGGGCTCTTCCAGTGTAGAATTTAGTGTTACACTAGAAACCTGTACTGTGTCTCAAAAAGCAAGAACCAAAAGACAGCAGAAACACTAGTTAGAGCATGTTCAATAAAACGGAATTGTAAGGAGCATGCTCCATATGGGATACTCCACATACCACAGTTACATGTACACCCATTAGTGTAATATTAATGCTTTGGTTATCTGAGCACAACCAGAAAAAAGAGGTAACTTTTAACTCCCAAGATCTAATTGTTAATTCTCCCCTCTAGCTGCTACACATTTCCTTGTAAATTAGTTGTGAGAACTTGGTGCTAGATCAAGATAGTAGCTTCTACCTGATAAGTTTGAATATTCTCATCACCTGTTTCCTGAATAATGTATGGATTTGTAGGGAGAAGTTTTACATTAATCACCTCTGGGAGTTAAAGGGTTAACTTGTAATTGGGCTTGATTAAGATAAATTTGGTCATGTACCCTGTGAGGAATGTTTGTACAAATTATACATTGAAAACTGTGCAAAATGAGTCTCCAAAAAAACTGGTCTCTGAATGTAATGTCTGTAACATGGAATTGCCCTCATGATTCTCGGAATCATGATGGCACATTTCATTTCAGAGAAACAGGTGTCAAAGCGACTTTTAAGACTTCATTATGTCCTTACAATCACAGAAAAATTGTGCAGGTGGATTTTACTGATGAAAATAGAATCTTATATATGATTAATGATAGAACTGAAATGTTTATTGAGTAAGGTTTAGAAAAAGATGAATACATGTATGTAATGAAAGGTTTCAAAATTGAATGCTGGTCCAGCTTGTAACACAAGCATGAATGGGTGATTTTTTCTAACAAAAGCATAAACAATAAATTTGTATTAAGCTGTTGTTTCTTAGCTCTGCCTGAACAGTTAATGAGCTAGAGTGATATTCCCTGAGGAGGAAAGCCTGCGTAATCTATGACCAATCAAAGCTCTCCAGAGTACAGTTCGCTGCTAATATTACAGATCTATATATTTTTCACTACTGTTAGTAAATGTCATGAGAACAATGGGCATTTTGCATGATGTGTTGGTGTGTTGAGTGTGTGTTATCACCTTTGTCCCTGAAATCACATGGAGAGTCACATTTGGTCAGCCTTTGTGAATCATGGTGGTTTTTTTGTTGTTGTTGTTGTTTTTTTTTTTTAATTCCAGTTGAATTGTGATAATTATAAATGAATAAAGGGGGTAAGTTTGTAAAGAAACTGGTGCTGCCTTCGTGGGAGAGTAAACCAGGATAATTTAGTATTATCAACTGAGTTGATAAGGTTTAAAAAGATGACATATGACATTTTGAGTGTTAGCCCATTGTCAGAGCAACAAATTGTCAGCTTTTAAACTCGTCACAGTTGCAAATTTACATTATCAATTAACTGACAGCTGATAATATGAAATTACTTGGATATAATTATAAAATGATGCAGTTAATACCACTTATAACTTTAGGCACCTGTTCGTGCCTTTATTTATGACTGTCTTTGTCTTTCATAACTGATATATAGTAACTGTTGTTCTGCTGCTTCCCTTTTCAGACTTTCTGACTTTATCCCTGATTGAAGGGTTATTTTCTTGAACCCAGGAAACTCTGTACAAGGTAGGAGGACTTGCTGCTCTTTTTTTCTCTCACTTTTGAAACTTGCCTTCATTTTGTCAATCTGTATTAACCCTTTAATTGCCATGAGTGACCAGGACAGAATTTCTCCTTACAATGTCAACAGAATATCAACCAGATAAGTGATAAGAGTAAAGAAAAATATAAATTTGGGGATAATTAGTTGATCCAATACTAAATTCTCTGAACTAACATTATAAGAATTGTATGGTTGGGAGTAAGGAGAATTACAAATTTTATGTGAGAGTTAAAGGGTTAATAATTTATTTGCTGGGAATAATTGTGTCCTGTTTGCATATGTTTAGAATTCTAAGCTATTTTTTCTTAGCTCTCCTTGAACAGTTAATGAGCTAGAGTGAAGTTCCCTGAGGGGAGAAGCCTAGTATGTAATCTATGAATTATCAAAGCTCTCCAGATTACAGTTCACTGCTAATATTATAAATAAAGAGGGTAAGTTTCTAAAGAAACTGTGGTGCTGCCTCAGTGGGAGAGTATGCCAGGATAATTTAGTATTATCAATTGAGTTGATAAGGTTTAAAAAGATGACATTTTGAGTGTTAGCCTTTTCATCAGAGCAATTGGGCTGACAAAGGAATTGTCAGCTTTTAAACTCATCACAGTGGTGAATTTACATTATCAACTCAGCTGATAATATGAAATTAATTTGATATTATTTAATGTTGTGGTTAATACCACTGATAACCTTGGGGCACCTGTTAGTGCCCTTCTTTGTGACTGTCATTGTCTTTCATAACTGATATATAGTAACTGTTGTTCTGCTGCTTTTCTTTTCAGACTTTCTGACTTTATCCCTGATTCAAGGGTTATTTTCTCGAACCCAGGAAACTCTATACAAGGTAGGAGGACATGCTGCTCTTTTTTTCTCTCATTTTTGAAACTTGCCTTCATTTTGTCAATCTGTATTAACCCTTTAATTGCCATGAGTGACCAAGACAGAATTTCTCCTTACAATATCAACACAATATCAACCAGATAAGTGATGAGAGTAAAGAAAATATAAATTTGGGGATAATAAGTTGATCCAATACTGAATTCTCTGAACTAACATTATAAGAATTGTAGGATTGGGAGTAAGGAGAATTACAAATTTGATATGGGAGTTAAAGGGTTAATAATTTATTTGCTGGGAATAATTGTGTCCTGTTTGCATATGTTTAGAATTCTGCATGCTCTCATTTCACTTATATCCATGTGAGTATTAATTATTTTGCCTGGTAATGTTATGTCAAGAACTATACATTATATTAATGACCTATTTAATTATGTTGTGATCAATGGTTGTGCATGATTATGTTTGGCTACAAACATGTGGAAATACTCTTAGAAAATGTTGCTGAAATTCTGGTGGTCCTTCTGATATACTGCTGGTTTAATTACTGATTACATGCAGCTAGGTTTGTGAAGTGTTTCAACTGTATGTTGACTTATGAATATTAACATTTGAGAGACTCAATTTTGGGTCATTGATTAAAACTTATTAATTCATATAAAATCAAAGTTTAAGCTCCCCTCCTAAAACAGGAATATGGAAGATCTTGTGCAGAGATCTGGTTCCATCCTTGGCAAAGTACATATGGATTAGCAATTATCACCCCATGCTTGCATGTCTTGCATGGGAAATTAGTACATTCATGCAAAGTGTCTATCATTAAGGTTTTGCCAAGTTAAACCTAACTTAAGTCCTTTAAGGTACCCTTCGGCAATTAGTGGATACCATGGTGATTTTGCATAAATTATTTTTTTTGTGTGGAGAGGTTTAACTTTTAATAATTTTTGTAGCATGGACGTCAAAGCACAAAATCTAACCCAAGCTGGATGAATAACGAAGATCATGTAAACAATCCAACATGTTCAAGATATTCATAAATTACCATTACATATAGAGCCATTGACGGCCAAAACATTTGTGTAAAAGTATATTTCATCGGATGGTAAGAGCAATTTTTACGAGATGGTAAAAATAACCAAAACCATCATGACCTATTCATATTGACCTATGTGTAAATAGTGAAATTTAAAATATTTCATATCTAGCCCACTTATGAATTTTTGGAATAAGGAGACCCTAAATTGTTTAAAAAACAGTAATTTGAAAGTTGACTTTGCAGGAAATGGCCAAGAGAGGCTGTTTATTTTTGTCCAATGAGAAGTGTATGGAAATTGCTCTTTTTTTGTTTTCTCTGAAATTGAAAACCAGTTTTTTTTGGTCTGCTTGGCTCCTTTTTTACAAATTCTAGGGGCCTAAACTTGAGTGTTGTAAATTACCAAAATCCTCGAAAAGCACTAGAAAAAATAAAGCCCACTTTATGTTATGGACATTATGTTACAGACATTATATTACAGACATCACATTATAGACATTATATTATGGACATTATGACTGCATAACTTTCATTATGGTAATTCTTTTGGGAGAAATAAATGCTACATGCATACCAATTTTGTTCAAATTTATCACATCCAAGTTTTCAGTGTTTTTGACTAAACACTAATAACCATAACCGTAACAACAACTGTACATTAGCAGTAGCAACACCAAGCTGACATGAGGAGTATAAATTTTCAAAAAGTTTGAGTCCAAGTGTGAATTAAGTTTACTGAAAGACATGTCATATTTAGAGTCAGTACCTTCTTTTATAATATCTGAAGATAACAAATTAAAATATAGCATGCAATGTTTCAGAAATGTAGCTTAAAACAAGCAATACTACAACTTTCAGAGGCCATTGCACTGATAATATTATCGAGAAAGTTGTCAATTCAAACAGTTCTTTGCAGTTTAACTGCATGATTCAGTGTAGTGTAACTGCGTGATTCCCATATTGACGAAAATTTTCTTAACACAGTGTTGTTTGCTTATGGTTATGTAGTTTGCTTGTGATTGTGTAGTTTTTGTTCTTGTTGGGATGGTGATAGATGATGCTTTTGCAATTATGTTTCAAGTGACCAAGTTGTAGCAGTGATCTTTGCAGGGTGGTAAATGGAGGTTGTGCAGTCTTGCTTTGATTTTTAACTGTAGTTTACATATTTGTGTCTGCTTGTGCATCGTTTTGGAGCTATGGAGGTTTTAAGGTTTAGGTATAATGGTTACGCCGGCAATGGTCAGATCTTTGTGATGCTGCATGAAGTAGTAAAAACGGGTGCGGCTTTTGTATTAATGCTGGTACAACTGTGATTACTTTTATTATTAGATACTTCTTAGGCGAAATGGGGAATTTTGTTAGATATAATAAATCCTAAATTTTAAGATTAAGTTTCTCTTTTTAGATTAGTTTTTTATTCTAGCAGTATAGTATATATCATTTAATTATTTTAGTGATGTGTAGGTCCACATCAACCTTCTTGGCTGCCAATTTGTTACCTGCATTATCAAATAAAATGATGATGATGATGATGATGATGATTAAGAATCAAACGTCAACCAGCCAGAACTGACCGGGTTTAAGGCCCTAGAGAGGAAAAAAAAAAATTTCCCCTTAACCTTTCAAATCGCGTTTCATTTCTGCTGTTTATGTCTGTGGTTGTTACTTTGTAAATTGAAAAACAAAACTCTTTCTTAATCTAGAAACTGGGTTGAAATGAAAAATTTCAGATTAAATCTCTTATTAGGTTCTTTCGTTGGTGTTCCTTGCTTAAAAGGATTTAGAAAATGACATCACGATTTGAAACCATTCTCGGTCTCAATTGGCTATCGGGAGTTTTTTTTTCGAATGGGTTTGATTAACATTACTTAATGTCAATTCTCTTTTTGACAGGTCATCCTGGAAAAGTTAGTGTTATGGCTACGGCTATTTCGCCATTTGCGTCTACGAAAGAGACTACCAACTATGCAAGGCTATGCCGCCTCCTGGTGGATGTTGGATCTCAGGTGCTTAGGTCCACTTTTGACACAATACATCCACCAGCGACTCTATATACAGTTTTGGGAAGTACCTCAGTGCATTACGCCACATTGCAATCACTGTACAAAGGGAGGAAGAAAGTGCTGAATCCCACGCAGTGGGGAAAGTTGTACCCTACTCACGCACCCGTGTCTTCTGCAGCCTTCGATATCACACTTCTAACGGTGCTTCTTAGAAATATCTGTGGTTTGGGCCCTCCTGCCAATGGATGGGATCGTCTTCCCCTAGCTACAAACATAAGCATCGCAGATGACATCGCCAGAGTGAAGTATTACAGGAACACTGTATACGGTCATGGTTCTCAAGCCTCTGTGGATGACAGCAGTTTCAGTGCTTACTGGCAGGAAGTAAGAGAAGCTTTGGTGAGACTCGGAGGAGCTCATTTTAGAGCTGAAATCGACAACCTTGAGCACGACTGCATGGATCCAGATATCGAGGAGCACTATCGTCAACTGATGAAACAATGGAAGAAAGACGACGACAGCATCAAAGACAAGCTTGAAGAAATTGAAAGTAAGTAAAACATTATCCACTGCCAATGTGGATGAATCAGAAGGCTACAAAAGTATATATTTCGGTAATTGTGAAGAAGAGCTCCCCAAAAAACCTGTCGGCCGACTGTCGGTCAACTGTCGGCCGACAGTCGGCCGACAGTTGGTCGTCTGTCGGCCGACAGTCGGCCGCCTGTCGGCCGTTTGTCGGCCGACAGTTGGCCGACAGACGGCCGACAGGTTTTGCCCGAAATATAGGCTACCTGTCGGCCGACAGTGGACCGACAGTCGGCCGACTGTTGGTGATGTGTCGGTAACCTGTCGGTAGCTTGTTGGAAGCTTGTCCGTGAAAAGTTAACACAAACCTTAATGTTTTCTCTCGGTTTTCGCTTGATACAACATCCAACATGTGTAATACGTTGACAATCGACTTTCAAGATTTGGTGGCTCCTAAAGGAGCCGTTTTGTGAGTAGAATCGTGATTTTAGCGGCGCGCGCCTAAATCAATTATCGCATCACGCATCCAAGTCTAATTATCGAATTGTTGCGTATAGTAATTTATTACTTAACATAATGAGTAAAAAGATTCACAGTTGTATCATTTATTAAACTTGAAATTGGAAATAGCAATTCATCCCAAACCTGCAAGATAGAGGACGATGTTAGCAACACAAATGCACAAGGTAAACATCATTGATACATACATAACATACCATAAGAGGCAGCGTTGCATTGTTGGGCGATTTGAACAAAAGTGTTTGTATTGATACGTAGCTTATGGTTATCAGAGTTTTTGGCCGAGTTTTCGATTAAATTATCTTCCAATGCGATTCTTAGATTGTCTGGTGTGTTGTAAATTACGCAAGTGATATATCTTATACGCATCTGATAACAACATTTTGGAAGAAACGTTTCTTTACATACTTTCAACTTTGCCGTCGATCGGTAAGTAGGTGAAGTCTGTCGAGTCATACATCACCATTACGGATGGTTATGTCACGTTAACTGTTCGTTTTTAACACAATTTTTCTTTTTTCTTAACCTGTCGGTAACCTGTTGGTTAGCTGTCGGTAGACTGTCGGTAACCTGTCGGCCGACAGTTGACCGACAGTCGGCCGACAGGTTTTTTGGGGAGCTCTTCTTCACAATTACCTATATTTCCCATTAACACGGTAGTGTAGGTCAGCTCATGATGTTTTCATCATTGTCGGAACTAGTCTCATATTTGGAAGGTATATTTGCGTTGTGTGTAAAATGAAGAATTAACCCAAATGTTGACACTATGTTTTAATTTGCAGTATTTTTGTCTGTTCGTGGGTACTTGTGTACAACAGCTAGAGTGCATTTGTTGATTTCTAAGCGTCTTATTTCGTTTGATCTATTCGGAATCGACTAGATATTGATATACATATCATTGTTTTATCTGCACCTAACGTGAAGCTGCGATATAAATTTGCTTATGAAAATGCGCATACCTTTTGAAATTTTCAGATTCAGACTACTCACAGCAAAAAAAATTATTAAGAGCGACGCTGTTTTCTTGGGTACATAGCGCAGCTCATATGCATTACGACGGTAAGCGCTGGATGTCGGCCAACACAGCATACTTTACTAGTCTAAGAGCACACCTTGACTGGGATGCCACGGAATCTGAGATTTTCTGCCCTGGCTACCTCTCGGATTTGATGGTGTTTTGACAGCCCTCATACATGTGTATCATCGTAGTCGGGATAGTTTATCGTCTTATTTTAGTATTACCTTTCTTATAATGAACCTAACTTCCTAGTAGCGTTAGATGTGACCCGCATATTTCGGAATGAAATAACCAAATCCTTCCTCCTGGCGTATTAGAGTATTCAATTCTACATGGGAAAATAGTTAAATGGGGATCGTTTTGAGTAAAATAGGTTAGAATAAGATGTTTGTGGTTATTTTACATTTCCTGAGGAAAAGACTGTCGGCAAAACCTCCCACTTCATTGAAGGCGGGTCTCTAGATTTCTCCAGCTTTGAATCACCGCCGTGTCGGGTTACTCAGGATGTTTTCATTGAGGACGGAACTAGTCACATACTTGAAACGTTATTCTAGCGTTATGTGTGAAAAATGAAGAATTAACCCAAATGTTCACACTTTGTTTTCATCGGCAGTATTTTTCTGTTCGTGGTTGCTCGCGTATAATTGCTGGAGTGCATTTTTGTAATTTCTAAGCGTCCTATTGAGTTTGATCTATTCGGAATCGACTAGATATTGATATACGTTTCATTGTTTTGTCTACACTTAAACGTGAATCTGTGGTGTAAATGTGCTTATGAAATTGCGCTTATCTTTCTTACATTTCCAGATTCGCTAGAAAAGATGAGGCACGACCTCAGAGACACAACTGAGAAGATAGAGATTAAAATGAAGGAGGTTTTAGAGACGCTTAGTAGCCAGGCGACCACAGTGGAAAAAAGCACAGATGAAGGTTGGTTACTAGAAAGAGCTACTCACAGATAAACTGACCTACCAACAGGGATTTATTAAAACATCTTTTGAGCATGACCACATTATTCGCGTGATGTCGGCCAATTTAACATTTTATTAGGTAATGTATTGTTGTAAGAGCACACCCTGGCTTCCAACCTGCCCTGGCTACAAATGAAGATACTTGGTTATGTGTGGGATGAATGGGATGGCACGGATGTGAGGCTACCTCACGGTGTTGGATAGTTTTCTGACAACACTCATACATATTTAGCTTAGAAGGCTATTGTCTTATACTAGTTTTACTTTTGTTGAGGACATAGGGAGAAATGAGAGGGCGGAAAGGCGTTCTTTGGTTTTTATTAATTAGTTCTTACAATTTCGCTTTTACCGACAAAAATATTTCTTAGACTATCGGCTCCAATGAAATCAATATTTATCTCCTGAGTTTCACTATTAGAAACTGCTGAAGCCGGGCCATAAGGTTTTTTAGAATGTTGTATAGAATAAAAAAAGTACACAGAGGAAGGGAAAAGGATCTATTCAGTTAACTTTTAATGAATAAAGTGACTCCCACTCGGACTAAAAGTTCCAATGTTATTCCACAAAGGGTCTCTTGAGAAAATGAGAAGCGAAATGGCAAAGATAGACAGTGAACTTAAAGAAGTGAAGGGAAAGCTGTGTACTTTGGCAGCCCCTGTGGGAGAAAGCAAGGATGAAGGTCAGTTGAATTATACAATAAAAGTTATCCTGCTTAACCGTTAATTTAGTCGTAGTAAACATGTTCTGTATGTTAGAGAGATCATCCTATCTTAAAGAGATTCAGTTTTTCAATTTAAACAATCTCTGGAATAGCCTCTCTGGTGTGCTTTCCTTCCCTTCAATTATTTAAACTTTCACCCTTAAATAGCCCGGAAACATTATATTTTTATAAGAATGGAGAACGATATAAAAATGAAGTACAGTTTTAACGAAAATATTGGCATTAAGTTCGGCTCCATGTTAGAAATTAACAGAGTAGGTTCGACGGCATTTATAAGCTAAATGGCCTTTGGTGATTAACATGAATCATACATTGATACCTTTTTTCATTGTCCAATTAAGTTCTTTAGCGATGGTGTCGTACACGTTCACTTATTTAAATTCAGTGCCGAATACCTAATAGCATTGAATGTGATCTGCATATTTCTGAATAAAATAAGTAAACCCTTCCTTCGCTCATATTGTGGAGTATTCAATTCTACATGGGAAAATAGCTGAATGAGGATCGTCTTGAGTAAAATGGGTTAGAATAAGATGTTTGTGGTTATTTTACATTTCCTGAGGAAAAGACTGTTGGCAAAACCTCCTACTTCATCGCAGGCGAGCCTCCAGTTTTCTGCAGCATTTTTAATGAAACCGCGTGACAAAGAAGGCAGAAAGACGTTGTTTGGTTTTCATTTATTAGTTCGTAGTCTCGCTATATCCCGAAAAAGCCTTGCTCAGACTACGGCTCCAATGATATGAATATCTATCTCCCGAGTAATTTATTTTACGACAGAGTTTCACTGTTAGACACCGCTAAAGTCGAACAAACAGAATACGTTCAACTGAATTCATAATCTAAATGGCTTTTAATCAGTAGGCATGAATCATACACTAAAACCTTTTTGCATCGTCCAAGTAATTTCTTTGGCAACGGTATCGTACTCATTCGCATATTTAAATTCAGTGCCGAATGACAGGGACGTACCACAATTTTCAACGCGGCATTCATTAGATTTATTACCTATTTTGCTACTGCTAGGTGTTTTTGATCCAACTGAGCTTATCAATGGAATTCGCCAGCTGTACAAGACTCGCGAGGGATGGCTCTCACCATTTCCATGGTGTGAAGAGTTTCAGTTTTTTCTTGGCAATATTTTTACAAGGCTCAAAGTGGTCAGAAGAAAGAAAACGAGAGGAGAAATCACTGACGTATTTGTTGACATGTCGTCAATACTAGACCCGTATGAAGAGTGTTCAGCGCCGAGAACGGTGTTGATTGAAGGAGAACCTGGTATGGGAAAAACCACCTATTGTAAAAAGTACACCTACGACTGGGCTACAAAACAGCAAGAACTTCAGGGCTGCGGCTCAACAGCATTAAAATTGGTATTGTTGCTGAAATGTCGAGATATTCACTCTGACGTTTGGGAAGCCATTGATGATCAGCTGCTGCCCCTAGGCATCGATGAAAAAGTCAAACAACAATTTTTTCAGTTTATTCGTGAAAATCAGTCCAGCATTTTATTGATATTGGATGGATTGGATGAGTTACCATCCGGGAAATTGTCGATGTTTTCCAAATTAATTGAAGGAAGAGAACTCCCTAGATGCCACATAGTTGCAACAGCAAGACAAGAAGCTGGAAAAGAGGTGAGAAAATGTTGTGACGCGCTGCTTCAGATCGAAGGATTCACTGAGAAGCATGTGATAGAATTTGTCACCAAGTACTTTAAAGAAAGGACGGATTTAGCCACCAAGCTCTCGCAACGGATGTCGCGAGATAAAAACCTGAGAGAAATAGCGGCCAATCCTCTAAACACAGCACTTCTTTGCCTTTTATGCGAAGAGTTTGAGGGCACACTCCCAGAAAGCAGAGCTCAACTGTACTTGGACATGGTTGAATGTGTTTTGAGAAGATATAGAGAAAAGAAGGGACTATTAGAAAAGATCGAAGACCTGACAAACCATTACAAACCGCAATTGAATCACCTTGGAAAGGTAGCGTTGAATGCTTTACTTGACGATAAGCTGCATTTAAATGAAAGTGAATTGAGAAACCATGCAAAAGACCTGACTGAATTTGGGTTTCTGTCAGTGCAGCCTGGTGGCAGCAAACTGAGACAAACACTGCATTATGCCTTCTTACATAAAAGTTTTCAAGAATTCTTTGCAGCATTCTTCATTTGTTCTCAGATTCAAAGCAAGGAAATGAAACCTGAAGAACTAGTTTCCGATCCAAGGTATTTCGTTGAACTTGAACAAATACTTTTGTTTTCGTGTGGAATTTTGGCCATGAAATGCGATGAACAGGTTGTGGCTCTTGTAAAGAGTTTAACAAATGAAGTCAACAAAAATGAAGGCGGTGGTGCAAAAATTGTATTGAAGGCCATCAACGAATGCAAAAGGGAAAAAAACGATTCTCACTCGCATTTATCGAAGTCGTTTGGTACTGGTTTGAATCTGACCAATTTGGATTTGCGAAGGAATGGTATTAGTGATGCGGGTGCTACATGTATTGCTGAGGCAATCAAAGTGAACAAGACGCTAACCAATTTATATTTGCGAAACAATAGTATTAGTGCTGCGGGTGCTACATGTATTGCTGAGGCAATCAAAGTGAACAAGACGCTAATCAATTTGGATTTGCGAAAGAATGGTATTAGTGATGCGGGTGCTGCATGTATTGCTGAGGCAATCAAAGTGAACAAGACGCTAACCAATTTGGATTTGTCTTGGAATGATATTAGTGCTGCGGGTGCTAGATGTATTGCTGAGGCAATCAAAGTGAACAAGACGCTAACCAATTTGGATTTGTCTTACAATGGTATGATAGTAAGCAGGTACCTTTGAAAATTGAGGGCCGAAGGCCCGATCCTCTAGGGGGGTCCGGGGGCATGCTCCCCCGGGAAATTTTTAAAAGAAAAGTCTCCCAGAAACGCATTTTCCTGCAATCTGGAAAAGAAATCTTCTTGCAATGATGGATACTTAATCTATTGTAATAAAAAAGAATGGTACTCTGGGAGAATTTGTTTATTTCACTGTTGTTTTCGGAGCCTCTTTTTATCCTACAGTTACAAGTTAAAGGCCCATTTCCAACCTTGATGCAACTCGCGCTGCGACCCAATTTCCTGTGACACGAAATTCCCAGATCACTGAAACCCTTCTAAAATCGTCTTTCTCAAGAGCCATCCTGAACATATAGTCAACAGTTTTACGGTAAATACATTCGCCGTTCGTTATTTCACTGTTTCCTTACAGTATTTTGAATTTTGTCTTGAAGAATCCTAAGAAAAAATTTTTAAGTGTCACGCCTGGAGCTCTTCGTACTCTGTGAAGAGTCGGCGAAAAGGACAATATTCAAATTTTTTTCAAATGAAGACAAAATACTTCCGATAGAAACTGGTATTTTTCAAAGAGAAATATGGAAAAATATCAGACTGCCGGACGTTTAGTTATTTGAAGACCGTGTCCGGTAGTGTCTGGTGAAAATTTTCTTAGTGTCACGCTTGGATCTCTTCGTACTCTGTGTACAAGGTCAGCGAAACGGAGAAAGTTGGCATTTTTTCACTTTTTAGAAGCGCTTGAGGATTGTAAATGAAGGTAGAATATTTTCTAGTGAAAAATTAGTATATTTCAAAGAGAAATATGGAGTTGTTTGAGGACCGTGTCCAGCCGTGTCATTGAAATTTTAAGCGCTTGGATGGCTTCGTACTCTGTAAACAGGGTTAGCGAGAAACATCCAGTTTGAAATTTTAGGCTGCCTGGAGGCGCTTTAGGATTGTACATAAAGGTAAAACATTTTCATATAAATACTTTTTGGATTTCGAAGAGAAATATGGAAAAATATCGCACTGCCGGACGTTTAATTATTTTAAGTGTAGTCACTTCATTGCAGGAACTCGAACGTCAGCGACACTGACAGTTTGCGTTACAATTCTTATTTGCTGCTTTGCATGGACAACAACCCCGACCACTCTTTCGAGCGCAAGTTCCTCTCCACGGGCAGGAAACTTCAACTGACCCTTGGTCCTATTTAACATGGATGGCAAACTTCAATGAAAAAAAATTGATGAATGAATGAAAACGTGGTGGATCAACATTTTCACCTTCTTCGAAATGCTCGCAAGGATTTTCGCGTTTCTCTTTAGCAACAACCGATCCATAAGCGTTTACTGCCTCGGAATCTACTAAATCAATAGATTCATCCAATTCCATACCGGATTAAAACGTATAGAACTGTTTTAAACAATTATTTTGATAAGCTCTTCAAATTCATCGGAGAAAAGGCAGAAGGTATTTTGAGACCTGACAAGGTAAAAATAACTGACCAATCAGAGGCGCTATTTAAACAAAAGCGGTGATTCAAAACGAAAACAAACGAACGCGTTGGCTCAAGGTTGCAAATGGGCCTTTAACTTCAGCTTATAAAGTGATAAAGTGTGAAACTGACATTTTTTGTAGTTTATGAAAACTCAAAGTCCGAGCCACAATCAGAATCTTCGGCATACAAATCTGGCAGCTCCAAGGCTTTGGAGATTTCCTCTACCTCTTCCTCAACAGAATAGAGTAACTGGGCGTCATCATCAGTTGCCTGTACACCAACATCATGTACAATTACCACTGGAACATCCTCATTTGCAGATCCTGGACCTGGTGGTGGTGCTGTGTTGAAAACCTTTGGAGGGCGCTTGCGACGAGGTTTAGCTGCCAACCAGGACGAAACAGCCGAATTAAGAACAACTCTCTGTAAGAATAAAACATCTTGGGGAATGAAAATTTTCAACCCCCCTTCAAATTTTGCATGCAGTTAGGCGCTCAGGGTGGATGCACAAAAATGCCCTTTATAAAGGTCGCAGCACTCTTGTTGCCATGGTAACAAAAGCTGCTTGTTCGAGGCCTAGGGCCTCGTTTTCACACAAAAACGTCGCAAAAAAAATTGAAATTTTTATTTCTCTATCTCGAGCTAAATAAAACATTACAAATTGGCACTTCTATCATACATAGTAACATTATTCGTCTCTACATTGATTCATTCAATTTTCCCTGGGAGTGAATGTGAACACAGCAATAGATTATTCATCTCGGTACAGTTTCGGTCATTTTTGTTGTCGGGTAAAACAGGGAAAACGTTTATCTGAATTTCTTCAAAGGTGCACCGATTCTGCAACTGAAACTACCCACCTAGCTGGTTATAATATTCTAGTTATTAAATATGTAAAAATCTCTGCGGACCTGCCTCTCCTTTTTATGGGGGAAATTCGCAAACGAAGCTCAAAATCAGATATTGCATAATTTGGCGATGTTTCTAATGTTCTCAACAATAAATGTTTCAGAAAAATGAAACATTCAAGGCTTTGAAAGAATGTTATCTTATGAGCAATATCCCGAAGAGAAATCTCACCTCTAGTAGTCATCTTTAAAAAAAATTGATCAACCTTCATGGAGGACTACTCGACGTAACAACAAACATATACCTCAAATCGTGTGCATATCATCCAGATTCCGAATGCTGCACCTTCTTGTATGGGAATTTGAGCGATCTGAAGTCCTCTGAAGATACACTGTTATACTTGTATGTCATTTAAGGCATGTTGAAGTCGGCTGATCTACACGCAACTATCTTCACACCCGTCATTTGTCATTAACATGTACGTTGTCACGATGGCGTGAATCCGTATTTCTCCATGAAGTTTCCATCGGTCGCCCCATAGAAGACGAGAAATGGACATTTTTCGAAATATCATCAGATTTCCGCGCACTCTAGGTGAAAACAACCAAAAAGAAGAAGAAAACCTCGATTGAACGCTCGTAAACACTGAGAGGGCAGACATCGCAACTTGTCAGCGGCAGTACTACATGTAAAACCCAGTCGCCACAATAGCAATTTGTACGACTCGCGCGAAAATCATCACCAAGTGGAGATTTTGAACTACTCAGTATCCCTGCAGTACAGCAAACGGAACAGGAATTTCATCACAATCAATTTCCAAAAATTTAGCTTTTTTCGGGGAGTCTTTCACTTGCTCGAACGTTATATTGGCTTTGAGCCTTGAGATTTATTTCCCTTGACAATAAAATGCTATAGAAAGTACTTACAAAATTACAAAGGAACTATTTTTAGTGTCGGTTGGACCGAGAAATACAGATTTGAAATAATTAATACTGTCACTGATCAACCAAAGGGCACAATCTTCTCAGTTATTAGCTTGATAATCTCTACAGACCAACGTTATTGGACCGAACGATCTCCTGTTTCTTCCTGGTGAGCCGGCCACCTCAGGGGAAAATTAAAGAGACCTTTGACTCTTCTTTTTCCTGAAGGACATGAAGCAATCCAGATTACATATTAACCATGGGAAAATTCTTTCAAGTGACAAGTTGCGATTTGCGTGTGGATAATAAGTTGTTTGAAAGGTGGAATTATGACATTATGATTCCATTAAATCTTTTATTTCGAACTTTGTTATGGAAGGAAATATCGATTGACTCGATTGCACTGCGGCGGTGGTAAGTCTCTCCTCATCATATCTTATGCAAATTTTCTAACAGTTTTCCGACAGTTTTCAGATGATTCGAAATATCTTAGTTCCTGTCACAAGGAAGTGATAACTGCCCGAATCTGCTCTTTGAAAGGAGATGCCTATGTCGTTCAAATTGCGATTGCAACTGGGTTTTACATGTGGTACTGCCGCTGACAGTTACGATTTATACTTTCAGATTCTCAGTGTTTATTAGCGTTCATTCGAAGTTTTCCTATTTTTTTCTTTTTTTTTCCTTTTTTTTTTTTGGTTGTTTTGTTTTTACTTCAGAAAGCGGAAATCTGCTATAATTTATGAAAAATATCCATTTCTCGTCTTCTTCGGAGCGACCGATAGAAACTTCACGGAGAAATACAGCATCGTGATAACGTACATTTTATGACAAATGACCGGTGTGAGGATAGTTTCGTGTAGATCCGTCGACTTCAACATGTTTTAAATGACATACAAGTATAACAGTGTACCTTCAGAGGACTTCGAATTGCTAAAACTTCCATGAAAGAAGGTGCAGCATTCTGGACTAGTGCAGCACTATCTGCATGATATGTACACGATTTGGGGTATATGTTTGTAGCTACGTCGAGTTGTCCGCCATGAAGCTTGATCAATTTTTTTTTTTTTTTGATGACAACCAGAGACAAGATTTCTCTTCGGGATATTGCTCTTAAGATAACATTCTTTCAAAGCCTCGCACGTTTCATTTCTCTGAAACGTTTGTTGTTGAGAACATTTAGATGTAAACATCGCCAAATTATGCAATATCTGATTTTGAGTTTTTCCTCTTGTTTACTGAATAATCTTCTCAATTACGACATTACATCTCTTTTGAGCATCACCTTCTTAGAGTTGAAATGCATTTTGAACGGAATTATCAGAATTTATGGCGAAACCATGTAGAAACCAAGCGACCCAACGATGGAGTTGTTTACGATGAGTTCCTATTTATCCGTGAAAGAATGAAATTAACTCAAACTAGTCATAAACGAAACGGTTTGACTTAGGAATAAGACTTCGTTTAATTCAATTTTTTTTTTAACGAATGAAGTCGTTCAAGACTGAATCAAATTAATAGATTTAGAAAGCCGTGCCAAAATCGAGTTGGTTGTCTTTTCTTTTCGAAGCGAGAGCATGACTTTCTTATCTTAGTTTTCACAAATTTCAAACATAAAAAAGTGCATACCTGAGCTGTTCTCAATTTTTTTCATCTCTGATTTCAATTCGCAGAAAAGTTTTCAATCACGGTAAAAACGACAATAACACTGAATAATACAGTAGGTAAGCGTAGTGATATTTCATTTTGATAAACTTCAACATGAAGCAAGTTTAATTTATTGATGAATTGATTCATGATAAAATTAACAGTGTCCCATTCTTAGAGTTTTCATACAGGATTAAAGAAATGTGTCAAAGAACAGCCCTTTCGCTGTTTTAAGCCTTGCTCAATTACAAGTGTACTGAGCCCTAAAATCTTGGATCCGGCGCTTGCCAACGATTGTGTTCCCTTTCGGGAATTCAGCATAAATGAAGCGGTAAATTTTCCCAAAAATACACCGAACTAGGTTATCCTGGAAATGAGTTCTAAAATAATTTTTGAAATAATTCCAACAGCATTATCTCGTTTATAAGCGCAAAATTTACAAATTTACGCAAATCCCAGGCGTTTTGATCGCTAAAACAATAGGGGCGAGGTAAACAAAGTTGTTGTGGATAACTCTAAAATGGTAACATATTACCAGCGGACAGCAAAAACGTGTGAAGAAAACGAAAATCGCAAACATCTTAATTTTTCCCCAACAAAGCCTTAATAGTGGGATTAGGAAGGACAGGAAATTGACTGCTGCTAAAGCAATGCTGCTATGCTCCCTCACTTCCTGTACAACCCCTCACCTCACACCCTCCACTCCTACAAGAGCCATGATCCCTCCGTTAATTACGTGACCACACAGGCTGGAATGAGAGAAAAACTTGAAAACTCCATCAGTAAGTTTAGTAAGAGCTTTGCGGAAGAAACAGAAAGGTAGTATTCTCCCCCTTCCCCTCCCATCTCATTTGTTTTCGCTGCCAAAACCCATTTCTAGTCTTTCCTGGAAGTGACTTCTGATGTTTGACACCAAATATCCTTCTGGGAAGAGAAATAAAAGGAGGAAAAAATTCTGAGAGAAAAAGGTAGTATTACTCGCATGCCAATGTCGAGATTCAAAATATTCGGTGTCTACCAGATGTTGACAATATCACAATTCTCGGGGTAGGGTAAGGGAAATGTCGCTCAGAACAGAGACAATTTTACCGGGGGTACGAAAGGGAAACTTTGTTACATGAAGCGCGGGCTGTAGAAGTTATTTCTATTCTTCGCGCAAACCGGCGAATGTCAACGTTCAGAAGCACGCTTAAAGAGCTAGGGTTTGTATTTTTAAATACAAATGGAAAAGCGCCAAACAACTACAAGCAAAACCCAGTCATCGGAAAAGAAACTCAAAAAGTGAAGCGAAGTAATAAGCCTTTTGTTTAGTCTGTTTAAATGCTTCGCAATAGGCCAGCTGATAAGCCAAACCTACTGCGGGGAAAGTAGCCTACCTGCAGCGTGGAACTGCCGCTACTATCAATTATGTTCGAAATATCAGTAAAACTGTTGGGAGGGTTAAATTGTCATGATCATCATGTCCCCCAATTCAAACTAATCGAATTTAACTCTTCGCAAACATATTGTAGATTATAATTAGTCAATCTAAGAAATTGTAACAGGGTTCTCGGGGAATTTAGTGACGAAACACCTTCAGTGCATTAGTTCCACTAGAGTATTCATAACTTGCAACGCTTCCGTGGTCAGTTGTGTATTGTTTTCTCGTCTTTGTCTCTTAATCGTCAAAAGTTAAGTTACCGGCCTATAACATGTTTTGAGCGCAGCTGAGCGTCTTTGAAATTCGCGCTCAGTTGACACTATTGTTTTCTTGTTGTCATGCTAATGGTAAATGGTTATAGAGACGCGTGCACTTGACAACGATCACTTCGCTATTGTCACTTGACAACAATCATTTCGCTCGTGTCATCAGAAGAGATCGTCGAAAAAAAGTTTTCTTTTTCTTTTCTTCTCTCAATCAGGGATTGTCTAAAGTGATTATGACTTGTGTTTACGAAGCTTTTATATGCAAGTATCATTGCAAAGCAATACCCTAAATTAGTGAACGGCCCGCCCCCTGAGCGGCGTCGCGTGGGCAAGGATAAAAAACAAATCTGCGACAAACATGAGCGCGCGCGAGGTAGGGAGTCGTCGCGAAAAAAAGGAATAACAAACAACGGTTTGCACAAGCAATTCCAA
Source organism: Pocillopora meandrina (assembly GCA_942486045.1). Lineage (NCBI taxonomy): Eukaryota > Metazoa > Cnidaria > Anthozoa > Scleractinia > Pocilloporidae > Pocillopora > Pocillopora meandrina. Next base: position 122,404 of record CALNXJ010000141.1, read on the forward strand.
ACCAGTCACACTATTTTTTTTTTCACTCACCTAATGCGACGATAAAGATTTTTGTTTGAGAATTTTGGCTAACCGAAGAATGAAATCACTGAAACGGAAAAAGGTACGAAAATCGCAACCTTTGTTTTGCCTTCAACAGCGCTGTTTACTTGCTTCAATAGACCAAAACCAAAAACGCGAGGCCTGACAATAGTCTAAGTAAACCCGCCTTTTCACGCACTCTCGACATCGAGCGGTGTGTCTTCATTCCATTTTTTTCTTTTCTTTTCTTTTCTTCTGTTAGCAGTGGAACAATTAGCGAAAAGCGAAATCAATTAAATGTGAAAAGGTGCAAAAGACAAAATAGTCTTCTTGCCGATCGACGTAGATCCAGGCGCAATTGGTTAAATAATTAAGCCATGCACGAAGTAAATTTAAACAGGTCATTTTCATAGAAGCTATACGCATAAGGCATATTTAACTGAGATAATGCATAGCAGCCGCCCGTTCTCATCGCTTCCAGCTACTCACCGCCGCTTTCTTGCCAGAACATGAGCTTAAACATAAACTTACACGGATACAATTCTATATTCTATATTAGTTATTTTACTCGACGACTAAAAAATAAAAGTAAAGTACAGTTAGGCTGAGTAAGGCCGAAATATGCGCGCGCGGTATGACAAAAGTTTAGTCAAAGCAGTTGTCGTACTCTTTGAAATATACTGACCCACCCCTGTTGGTTTGTCTTAGGCTTTGATTTCCAAAGTAGGCTACCGTTGGGAAAAAAAAGTTTTCAGTGACAATTTGCCGACTGAAACCGATTTGACTCGAGTATAATTTTGCGAAACCGGACGGAAAAATCCCTAAGGCCAGACAACAAAAGGATTATTGTCTTAAAAAAATTTAAACCATAACAATAGGCAAAGTCTGATATGTGAATTGTGCTGAACTAATTAAAGAATTCCGACGACCTCTCCACATTTTGAAAGTCGTTTAAAGCCACGCACCTTGTAATCAAAGTACAGTCGAGCCGTTTGCAGTAACCTGTGTAACGTTTTCGAAACTTTGTTTTCAAAGATGTGCTGTGTGTTGAAACATCTGTTTCATTCCGATAGAGAAAGTGTACTACGCCATTATTTTTAGACTTTTGTTACCGAAGCAATTCCATTTACATGCGATATTAAGGAAACAGGATGGAACAATTTTGCTTGGATACTAAGGATTTGGTCGAGATTATACTGAAATACCTGTGATGAAAGATGGAGGAAACAAGTTACATAGGTTATGTAAGAGAATAGCGTACTAAAATTGGGATCTTGGAAGGGTTTGAAATGCTGTCGGCTAGTGTTACAGCTTGCAAATTTAGCCAACTTAACTCCCATGTTAGTCTAACACTACATTGGAATCACCCTTTTCAGGAATATTTCTATGCTCTTTGGTTTCGTTCCTCTGGCTATTGGCATTTTGGATGACTCAGAAAATATAACCATGCAGCCAGGGAGACAACTTAAAAATAATGTGAAGAGGCTTGAATTCACTTAATAATTTATGAAGAACTTTTGGACATCTCGCTCTAGTGTTACACTACCCTCCGCGGGAACTTAATTTCGCGAAAATGGAACAGGTATGTATTTTGCAGGAACTTGATTTCGCGGTTCGGCCAAAAATGTGTATTAAAAGGAACTAAATTTCGTGATAATTGTATCATCAACTGAGCTGATAGCGTAAATTGGCCACCGTAAAGAGTTTTAAAGCTGACGTTTCGAGCCTCAGAGCTTCATCTAGTCGCTCTCACGTAGGGCTAACGCTCGAAACGAGAGCTTTATGACTCTTTACGGTGGCCCATTTATGTTATCAACTTAGTTGATAATTCTATATTACCTGGACATACTAGCGGTTTGGTCCTCAATTAAAATGAATGGTAAGACCACAGGAATTATACATGAATATGTCGCCCTTATGCACATTGTTCCACCATCGGTCTCATTTACAAAGTCAAAGAAGCTAATAAGAGTTATCATCAGATTTATCGAATGGTTGACAATCAGCTGAACACAGAAACCAAAACGGCTGAGAGGCCTCTCGTCTCAATAAACCAATTCAAGCTCGCCTGGAACGCTTCATGCGTGACCTTGCTTCTTTTGCGGATGTAAACCGTCATATTCAAGGAAGTCTAACACCTTATCTAGAAATATTGTCAAATATTTCAGTTATTAATGATTATGGTAGAAACTTAAAAGCTATGCATAATCGTCATTGTTGAGCTGACCTTGATTTTTTTCGAGTCACGTTATCGAGTGGGAACTAATTTACGACATTCACCTTAAGAGTAATGAAGCGGATTCCCTCTGTATGCAGTATTTTTAGTTGAAATTTACTTGTGAGAAGTGGAAAAAAAAAAGTAATTATCATGAGCTCACTTCATTTAATTAACCTCAAAGAGGTTTATTTGAGGTAACCAAAGCGTTAGTAAGAATATTAATATTGTTATGAAGTCTTTAGTTTGTTGAGTATGATTTAGTCATTCGTTTATATTTAGCATATACTTTTGTACTTACTATATCAGTTCAAAGCCCGAAGTTATTTAGGAGTAAGCTGCCACGATGTGTCCCCAATTGGTTAATATTTGTGACTGTCTTGTATAACTTCCAGTGGTGGACGTGCTTAGTTTGTCTTCTGAACTTGATATGAACCCACTCGAAAGTTCTTATTTTGGTGTACGCAGTCAAAGATTAATTCGCTTGATCGGAAACATTAACTAAGTCGTCGTTCATTTGTGAGATTTTCGTAAAAGTGTTTGGCTTAGTGTTCTGACAACAAAAGTTGGATCTTCCATGGTCAGTTGACCAGCAAGCCCCTCCTGCCTAACGATAGCGAATATATATGCATGTACTTTAGACTTTACTCAGTATTTAGTGAGAATTAAGAGGAAGAGTAAGTAATAGAAGAGAGTTAGAGTCAGACAACCAGAGTTACCCAGATTGAAGTCAGATTGATATTTATGAAGAATGGTATATTTATGAACCGAGAGATCAAAGAAGACTGAGAAAAGACATGATAAGAATCCGTGGTCCCTTTCGTAAAAGGGTGTGGCAGTCTGCATCTAGTTTCCCCGTCATCGTGACCCTAAAATATCTAACTCAGTTTTTAAAAAGGGAAATTTGAAATTTGGTTTCCGAACTTCCTGTTTATTTCTCTATTTTCTTCTAGGTACATTTTCTATCATGTCTACATGATGGCAATTGTGGAAAGACAAGACTCCATTCTTGAAGAAATTGTGTCAGTAAGTCACCACTAAGACCCGTCAGCGCTACGCGCAGATATTCCGTTGTTGGTACACACCAGAAGAACGTATCAGAGGAAGTTTGGGCTGTTTGAAGTTTAAATTCCATACATCCGTAAACACAAACGTTTGGTGAAAACTCAAGAACTTGTCAAACTCCATCCGGGCGAATCTTTTTGTGAAGTTCAAAGTAGGCGCTAAAAACTATTTCATCTAATTTTTGGTTTTACGAAAACTGATTTGTGTATCATAATTAGTTTATATATTTGATTACCTTCAATTAAAAAGGTATAAAAAACTGCGGTGATAAACATAATACATATATCTTAATAAAAGTTTTGGTTTTTAGTATCACTGAACATATTTACGAATTGTGCCTTTTGCCTTGTGCCAAGTGTTTCTGCTCATTTCCCATAGGGCGGGAAAAGCAGAGCGGATAGAGAAGCGCAGCGCACGCTACAGGTTAAACAGTCTTTTTTTACAGTACAAAGTAACCAAATGCACAATATTGCAAGATATTTGTACCCTATTCACATGTTGTTTGTACTCTTATTATGCAGTTGGATAATAAACCCATTAATCATAACCATTACAATTCCTCAAATTTGATTGGTGCATTAGCTGCTTTATTTTTTTCACTAATCATTCTATACAGCTGTAATCAAACAATAATGTAATATGACAGTTGGCTACAATCGGACAGTTGAAGCAGCCAATCATACTTAATCCACTCAGAAAAACCACTAATCACAGAATAATCACAATAACTATAGCATCAACCACTTATCCTAAAAAAATCTAAGGAACTTCCAAAATAGAGAAATTTTTTTTTACTTTAGAAATTATCTCTACTGGAGATATTTGGCCAAAATGTATTTGTTGTTTTCAAAAATTGTAACGGTTAGGATTAATTAGCAACAGGACTTTCTGCTGTCCAGTTCTGTGTGTAATCATACTCGTGATTGACAAATTGGACTCCCACTTCGTGTTCGTCCAATTTTGTTAACCACTCGTATGATTACAGACCGAATTGGAGTTCACTCGGTCCCATTACCATTATTTATCGCATGAGTTGGCAAGCGAGTTTTTCCTCAATATCTCGACATAGAAGCCCGGAAGCTGTATTTTGTTTGAATTACCTTCTCTTCCCTGTCCAGCTGTAACTTCGACATCTAAAGGGGAATTTTGCCTGTTTTAGAACCACATTAAAATGTCAATCAACTCTTGCCTTCCTTCCATAAGAAACACAGAAGATGTTGTCATTTGTGCACATGTCACTGAGTCAATCGTCACGCAACCAACGGGACTTATGGAGTCGTTAAACAAGAGCATAAAATGTTTGTTATGAGTTACCCAGAAGAATATTTGGATTGACAAACTTTGTTTCTCTTATTCTACGCCGTTCGCAATAATGACAGAATGAATACCCTTTAAATTCCCATGACGCCATTTCGGACACTTTCTGCAGCTCAGGACAACTTTTTGAGGTACACTTTACACCGTGAAATAGTACTGGGAGAAACACAGTTGTTATTTTTTCTTATACTTTAAAACTTCTTAAACACTGCTGGTTTTACATTATTTCCAATGAGCAAATTAATTATAGATTACATTTTTAGACAAGATTTCCAAAATCTTTTGATCTCCTTGAAGCAAAGTTTGCACCGCAGATTTATGTCAAAAGTAAATTTTCCAAAGAGAATTAGAAAGGAGCGAGATCGAACGTGCTCGCTGAAGCAGAAGAGTTCCTTTTTCCATCTAGTTGTTAATTAGTTTTTTCTTGTCAATTTCCTACCAATATTCTGCTACCAAGCGTTTGGTGTGTTTCTGAAACACCTCATAACTTAAAATACAGTTTTTGAATTGCATCTATAATATTAGATACGTTTCACTGGTTGAAGTTACTTCACTGAACTCAAAATGTACTTAATCGAAGTGTATTTAACTCGGATTTAAGCGCAAGAAGCCGTCATTTGAAAACCGACAAAAATCACCTGAGTGGAAGGTTGCTGAAAGCATTTTGCTTCCCGCTTCAGAATTTTGCCTGGTGTTGCTGTCTCCTACAAAATATGGAGCCTCTTAGATTTCATCTTAATTTCTCTTCCGTCCGAAGAAGGTATCTATGTCGAGGAAATGGGTAAGCAAAGTATGCTTAGAATGACGTACTATCCAAATTATTTCACAGTCTATGGGTAAAAGATATTCATTCATTCATTCATGTATTAATTTGGTCTGTTAGTCAGTCAGTCAGTTAGCCAATAACTCTGTGCGGGAGGCATGTGCGGCAGGTATTGACTTTTGGATCATATTTATAGTAGCCGGTAATAAAACCATAAATAACCCCCTTTTTCAGGTTGGCCACTACATTTTAGCTATTGAAGTTCTGTAGTGCTCTTACTTTTTCTTTTTTCTAATTTGCAATTTTTAAGGGATGCTACAATAGGAAGTTTTTGGTCTCCTCATAACCCCTAAACACCTGCACCCCTCCACTTAACATTCCCTTTCTTAGCCAGAGTTCATCTGAGGCGCCCCACATTTACCTTCGCCAACACTGTAGCTGTAATACATAACAAAGCTAGTTGTTGTTCCCACTTCGTGTTCGTGCCGTAGCTTCTCAGTTGATTTTGCATCGGGAACAAAACCAAAAGTCTTAAAGATGTTTTTAAATGACATGTTTCGAAGATATACGAAGAAGCTAATATCAAGATTTGAGGAAAATTATTTTTTAAGAAATGAATTCAAATGGACTTTCCCGCACTTCTTGCCATGTACTGACTGAATTTGCACGTCTGGATTACGTTATTATTTCATTTGTAATCCTCTTGACTTCCGTTTCCGGTCCCTAGAGTAGGGGTACTCTCGTGCATACCCACAGGGAATAGATCAGCTGTACCCGACCTTGATTATATTTACTAGCCCTAAGAAAAGAATGCATGGTTGATAAACAAGAAAGTGGAGTTGAAAACTGTTTGTTAGAAGTTATTTTTTATTCGCGTGACTTTCATTTAGCTTCATACGCGTGCGTGATCGATATCGGTGACAATGTTCTCATTCGACACATTCGCAAGTTGCGGTAGTTAGATAACGGCGTAATATGTGACTAACACAGTCTATAGACTGTAAGATTTTACGCCACTATGTGCGTCGGTGTATGTATATGTAAGATTTTAAGCCGTTAACTAACGGCGTAAAATCGAACAGTATATAATTTACCGACTGGAAGAATTTACGCCGTTAGTTACTGGCGTAAAATCTTACATACATATATCACCGACTGTAAAAAATTACGCCGTTAGTTACTGGCGTAAAATCTTACAGTATATAATATACCGACTGGAAGAAATTACGCCGTTAGTTACTGGCGTAAAATCTTACAGTATATAATATACCGACTGGAAGAAATTACGCCGTTAGTTACTGGCGTAAAATCGTACATATAAACACAACCGACTGGAAGAAATAACGCCGTTAGTTACTGGCGTAAAATCTTCCATATAAGACAACCGACTGGAGGAAATTACGCCATTAGTTACTGGCGTAAAATCGTACATATGAGACAACCGACTGAAAGAAATTACGCCGTTAGTTACTAGCGTAAAATCTTCCACATAAGACAACCGACTGGAAACGCAGAAGATGTTGTCGTTTGTGCACGCCACGCAACGAACAGGACTTAGGGAGTCGTTAATCAAGAGAGTAACATTTTTGTTATGAGTTAACCAGCAGAATATTTAAATTGACAAACTTTTATTCTACGCCGTTCGCAATTATGATCGAGTTATTACCTTTAAATTCCCGAAAGCCATTTCGGACACTTTCTGCAGCTCATGACAACTTTTTGAGGTACCGTCTACACCGTGATATTGTTTATTATTAATATACTTCAAAACTTCTTAAGAGCTAATGTCAGCATGCGTCAAACAAACAGCGGCAAGTCACCCAAATTTGTTTTCACTCCTACTTTCATATTTTGTAGTCCAATATGTTCTAATAACTGTGGAGTAGTTTTTTGTAAAAATTTATTTTAGTTTTCGAGAAATAATTTTTTCCGTTCGACCGCTCAACTATGCAAATTTTCACCGTGAATATTACCCGAGTTGTGTGACCTCATGTAACGAATGTTAACCGTTAACTGGCATAAATCGTTTCAATTTGCAAAAAAATCTAACATAACACTCTTACCTTGTTTATTTATGATTTTATTAGCCGTTTCGATTATTGTATTACACCTGGGAATTCATTTTTTGACAGGAGCCCAGGTTTTGCGTTGTGTTTTCCCCTCCCTTATTTATATCATAAGCTAGTCACGCAATAATTAATACCGACACAAATGAATATTTACCATGTATAAAGATTTATGTTTATGTTGACTTGAAAATATAAGAATATGTGCTTTCTTTTGTCACTGGTTATTTCAGCGGCAGCGAAGCAGTTAAAAGCGGGTTGTAACTTCAACGTTATTGAAATTTATAGTATTCAGACAGACGAGCAAAGCGTGATGCTCTGGGAATAAAAACTTTTCTGGGCCTTTTACATGATATCTGAATAGGTTTTGTTCAAGAACGAGTTAATACCGGTTGCCACATGATACCAGACCAAAATTTATTCGAAATGAGCCGTTTCTGAGTGAGTTTATTGGGGTTTTCATTACAGAACGAAACACTCATTCTGGACGACCTTTTCTACCTGTATTACTGTAAACGAGGTACGACTCTCATATTTGCATGAATCCTCTTTGGGAGTGAGGGAAGCATAGAAAAAGACAGAAAAGGACATAAATACTTCTTTTTACAGGCTAAATTAATATGAAATTAATTTCTTTCCGGAACGAAACTTACCTTTGAATTATGTAAAAGCAGGAGTAATGGGTTCCAGGTAAAAGTACCTCTGGGACGGATCATTAGATTTTTGAGAGGAGGAGGGACTGGGGCAAATCACTTTTTTTTTTTTTTTTTTTTTTTTTTTTTCACTAAGGGACAAATCACATTTTTCGTTTTTAGGTGTTGAAGGGCGGGGGGGGGGGAAGGTGATCGGAAATGGGTGAGGATGCTTGTGTCGTACTTTTAGGAGTCAAAATTAGCGACCTGGTACCTTTTACGATGTCTCAAACTTTAGTGGACCACCAAAGACCTAGCTGGTAATGTTTTAGGGTGTTTTTCGCTTAATAGAAATACTTGAAATAAGCATTACTAGGACAATTGTAACGATCTGACTCAAGCACATCGATAAAGGAGTTTTTATTTTTGAGATATCTGAGTTCTGAGACATCAATTGTTGCCACTCCCACACAGATAAGTGCCTTTTATAATTTAATAGCGGTCGTTTTCGTTTGCTTAAGCAAAGGGGTCCCCGGGGGTTGCTGATACGAGCAGCTCTCTTGAAATCTAACAAGGGCAAATTTTGGTGTGATTTTTGGCGAAGAGAAACAAGTTTTATCAGTGTCTAGTAGCTAGTGCGGAAGGGCTCTTTACCACCGTGTGCATAATTACGCGTCCCCCCAGACGGCGGAAAGCCAATAAAGTGTTTAGACATTAGTTCAGAAAACTCCGCCTCTCTCTGGATTTTTGGTAGCCTATGGACCAATTCCCAATCGAGACTTAAGTCTGACGTCACGCGTTATTTTGCTCACGGTGGTAAATAGCTTACTTACTGAAACCAGATTGTACGAATTTCCAGACATCTTGAGTTCTGTCAGTGATACAAGCTTGCCAATTTCACTCTCGACTTTTGGAATCGACTTAACCCTACTTTACCATGACCGGACACTTCTTTTGGCACCCTACATCTGCTACTGGAACCACGACTCCACCCAACACCGAGATTTGATCTATGAGTGCGGCAATCTGTAAAATCATCGACATATTTTGGCGTCTCGAAGATGTCGGCACGCGACAAAATAAGATCAACTTTATTTTCTGGATCTGAAAACTTGCAACTCCGCATGTGAATTGAAATGTCTTTTTAACAACCACGCAAGGGAACGACTTGAGTTATACATCTTCGGTCTTCTCGATAACTAAACCCACAAGTTCCACCAGCGAACGATTTGACTGAACAGCAAATCTCCATGTTAGCATGTAAGATGAGGCCCTTATGAAACAGATCAGGTAGCTAAATCAGTATGTAGCTTGTCAAATTGACTATTGTAACCATTCTTTGATTTCAGCCGGCAAAGGAATCATTGATAGATCTGGACATTTTAGTTTTCTGAATGCAGTAATTCCTGAAAGGTTTTCCTAGATGTCATGCAAAGAGGGAAAAAAAACCATCTCTTGATATTTCGGAGGTTGATTCATCTTTGAATTTCTGTGTCACGCTTGTCATGCAACTGATATAATAAGATAGAGAAGATATATAAACCGGAACCCCAATTTGGCTAGAATGTGGTAGAGCATAATTAACGTGATCACCGAGACAGCTAATAAAATCATAATTAAACAAGGTAAGAGTGCTATGTTAGATTTTTTTGGAAATTGTAATGATTTATGCCAGTTAACGGCGGCGACAAGAAGGCACATCATGTATGTTTCATAGTCGCTATCAAGTAAACTTTGCCGGACTTTGAGTTCGTCTCAAGATATAACAACACAAATACACAAGGAAATTTTTACAGTAATTTTATAACCATCCTTTTGTCTTTTAAAAGCTTGAAGCTCAGTAGATTCTGTCGTATCGGTCATTGTTAAAACTGTCTTTGTTTGATGCTACTTTTCGACACAGGAAAAGTATGTCGGACAAAAATATTCACCAAAAAAAAATTTCTTTGCCAGCTTCAATAATGAAAGGGGATTAAGTTTAGATGATAAAACAAAGTATTATGTTGACAGAAACACCATAGGTCTAGTGTATTTGTTACATGAGGTCACGCAACTCGGGTAACGCTGTTTCTCTGATACATGCTGACATTAGCTCTTAAAATCTATTCTTTTAAATTTTCCTTTCGCTAAAACGTTCAAATTATAGTGTTTGCAATAAATCGACTACCAGCAAACGAACTTTTATTCTTTGATGACAGTTATATAAGAAAGACCCCACACCGGCTCTTAGCATCGCAGGTAAGACACAGGAATAATAGTGACCTTTGGAAAACCGCCACTCACAATCAATCTTGCTGGCCCAGCCAGTCTTTGGACGGGTCGACGATGGAAACGTCAAAAGAACAGACGTAAAGGCTTAGGAGAAGAAAGGAAGTTTTGATTGGGGTTAAGTCACAACTACGAGCGTGGCCGGGTTTTTAAGAGTGGTGGGGGGAGAGGGGACGGATTCCGGCCCTTCAAAATTGTGAAAATATAAGAAGACGAACGCATCATTCTTGTCGGAAGATCAGGAAACAGGGAAACGAATTGGTTTAAACTAACATCACTCTCCATGTGAAGATTTGACCCGAAAAAAGCGCAGGTACATACAGAAAATTAAAGTTATTCGATCTGTAACTTAAACTTCAGTAATCGGTTGTTGACGTACGGTATTTCACACGCGTAAATGTGTATAATTATGAAAATTTTAACACGAGCCTTTGGAGGTAAGCGTACGTTGAACATATATTTGATACATTAGCTACCTTTTTCTCTTTTCAGGACGGTTGCTTAGCCTCATTACGTGCCCTGGGCGTAATTATTTCGTTTGAAGCACTGTTGTCGAGAAGATCGTGTGAAGGGTAAGTCGATCCATGAAGTATGAATTGATGCGCACTAAAAGGTTACTTTATTTGAATTTCATACTTTGGCAAGAGTCTGTATTCAGACCAACCGTTTTACTTTCAGCAGTCGTTTCTGATCTACATTAAAAGAAGCAGCCAGTTCTACAGGGACAGGGAAATGCTTTAGTTAAGATTGTGTGACAGTCACTAGACATGTAATTTCTCCGAGTAACTACATGTATAGTGGCGCGTAGTTTTTACTATTTCATTTTGTTCTTAGGAATTTTTTTTATATAATTCAGCAAGCTTATGATATCACTTAGGAATGCCTTTACAGCTGCAAGTGTAAGCTCGAATGTGGTTTCACGGTGTCCTAGCGGATTTGGACCCCCTCTTAGATTTGGACCCCCGGTCCAGATCCGGTAGCGGATACGGCCTCCCCGGCCCTAAACCGCTAACGAATATGGACCCCCTCTGCGAATTTGAACCCCCAAACAAAACTGAGTGAAAACATCATCCTTAACGTTCTAGTAGAAATAGCTAAAACTTTACGTTCCAGTTCGTACTACAGTATGCTGTTAAATTCAAAACGTGCGTATCGTCAATGCATGCGAACTGGCTGCTGGAAATGACCTGTCGGATGTTTCTTTTGACCAAGGGAAAATGCGCAAGCATTTAGTTTAATGTTAGGAGAAAGGTCGTTTCGAACCTTTCCCGCGACAGTCGAAAACCGCTACATTCAATAGACTGATTTAGCAAGAGGACGGGAACGTCATTTCAGAACGGGAAAGCGCGCGGATAGTCTGCACATGACTATATTTCGACTTCCAGTGTTGGCGTTGCAGTTCTCCCCAATCGATCGTGTTTATGCTGGATTCCCAAATCCAGCATAAACACAATCGATAGCAAGCGCCGGATCCAAGATTTCAGGGCTCAGTTCACTTTTAAGCTTTTCTTTGATACATTTCTTGTATAAAAACTCTAAGAATGGGATGCTCTTCATTTTACCGTGAATTAATTCATCAATAAACTTGCTTCATGATAAAGTTTATCAAAATGAAATATCACGAAGCTTACTTTCTGTATTATTCGGTGTTATTTGTTGTCACTGTCACCCTTATAGTGATGAAATAATGTTCGACGAATTGAATCCAGAGATAAAAATTTGGGAATAGCTTGGGTTTGCACTTTTTATGTCTTAAATTCTTGATCAGCGTTGGTGAAAACTGCGGAAAATCATGCTCTCGCTGCAAAAGAAAATGACAATCAGTTTGATTTCGGCACGGCTTCTTAAATCTCAGTATTAATTTGATTCAGTCTTAAACGACTTTATTCGTTAAAAGATATATATATATATATATATATATAAAATAATAATAATAATAATAAAATAAACAACAACAACAACAAAAACAGGAACGAAGTCTTATTCGTCAGTATAACCGTTTCGTTGGTGACTAGTTTGACTTCATTTCACTCTTTCACGGTTAAACAGGAACTCATCGTAAACAAATCCATCGTTGGATCGCTTGGTTTCTATATGGTTTCGCCTTAACTGCTGACAGCTCCGTTCAAAATGCATCGCAACTCTAAGAAGGCGGTGCTGGTCTGTTTGCGCTTGTTACATAACTCTCAAAGAGGATAATTTTGTTGTCCTTCAAGTGGTCAATGAAACCGAAAATTCAAAGGTGATGTTGATCTTGAAAGAGCCGAGGTTAGGATATTCAAGAACAAATATAACGTTGACGGTTCGTTGTAACGACTGCTAAGTCACTTCTGAGACACAACGGGACGACGTTCTCGACCAGTTTCTTTGCGGTATTTTTGCTGCGCGCGCCATTGTCAACTGACGTTCCCGTCCTCTTACTAGACCACTCTAATAAGAGATAAAATTGTAACATCAATTTATTTTGCTATTGTTCCATGCCCGGACGATATGGTACAGTGGGAGTTGTGCGAGGAATGGTTGCAAATGAGCCGCGAGGGATTTAAGACTGCCCGGGAGGGCGGGTGGCTCTGCATTGTCTGAAGACCGCCAGACTCTAGACGTCTTCGTAATTGTTAAGTTATAATTTCGAATCCCTCAACAGTTAATAATCGTTAAAATTAGAAAATGAGATTGAGTTCAATGTAATAGTCTCCACTTTTTTTTAAGACCTAGATATTCATGTTGATTTGCATTTGAAAATAAGCTGAGAGTTCCAATAGTTCAGAATAGAAACGTTTTTACTTATCATAGGCTTTACGAACGACTTCTAGTAGAAGTAGTTACTTCGTTCTTGTTCAGAAACTGTTTGATGTTATTTAATCAGATAATCAGACTGAGTTATTTTTGTGACTTGACGCTATAGTCTCCACTATTGTTATGACGTTTCGTATCCACGCTGATTCGCATCGGAAGAAGCAAAGAATTACTGTAACAATTTCAATAGTTCGAATGCAGTAGTTTATTTGCATTTAGTTCTAGCGTATACTGTACGACTCGCTATAATAAATGCGGCAGAATTGGAACGAAATGGCTGTTTTTCTTTACCTTTATTAAGGAATGTTGTGTTGTGACTGAAAATAACATCGACACAGAGCTTTCAGATAGAATTAGTAACCAAATATGATACAAACGATGCTAATAAGGAAAGTTCGGAAGGGGAGTCCAAATCTGCGAAGGGGGGGTCTATATCCCTTAGCGGATTTGAACTAGGAGGTCCAAATCCGCTGTGACAACCGGAGCCCCCAAATGTCCACTGTTCGGTTGTAGTTTAGTTGGATTTGTGCTGCCGTGCTGAACTGTTCGCTTGAGAGAAGGCTAAAGAGCTAGAGAACTTACTTGTAACAAGGTAGGATTGTTTACGCTGTTTACTGCATTAAGTACATGTGCTTGACCTTGTTAATTATCGAATTGCTTTTGGTCGCTAAGGTTGTTGTCTGGCGCGTAAACCCCGCAAATTCGCTCATTTGTTATTAAATTTCACTGTTTCAAATGATTTTATTGTATTTTGTTTTTAGCCCGCTTTTGCGTTTGCTTTTCCGTAATTAGGAATCAGGGTACATTCGCTCTTTTGTTTATTGGCATTTCTCATCTTTATTTGTATTAAATTTTATTTCACCTTCATTCGTTTTTGTATGCACAATTTTCGCACAGTTGGTCATAATTTCCATCAGTTTATTGCAAAACAACCTCTGTTTCTCTTACAACTCTTGTTGTTGTGCTATATTTTCTTACTTTTGTTTTCACGTGTCGTTCATTTGTTTCGCTTTAGTCATAATTTTAATTTAATAGTTTGCCATTAATATTCAATATAGTCATTTTTCCTTGCATTTTATAAATAGCTTTTGGTCTAGAGAATATATATACAGTTTGTGTTCTCACGAGTTTATATTTTCTTGCTTTGGTAGCACGCGATTATCTGATAATCCCGACAAATCTGCATATTGACATCTTAAATGTTAATTTGTGGAAAAAAACATCAGAGTAAAGGTATAAATTGATTTCCATCGAAAATCGGGTAAAGAAGAGAAAAACAGGCGAGACTGAATAACTCAATTGTCATGGAAGCTGAAGATGTCATGAACAAAGCGTTTTACCGCGACGTGCATATAAAAGATTTTCTTCAATTTACGTAATTTACAGGATATCTTCGGTTATTGTAACATCATACAGGGAAAGAAGGTTGCAAATATATTCCTTTTTAAACATTTGTTAAAGTTTTCGAGACTCTAAAACGAAAAGGATCCAGGCGGCGTGAAACGGAATGGAACGGAAGGTGTAACAACTTATCACGGACTTCTGCACGAACCCACGAATTGGAAATAAAAGGTTTTCGTGAAAATTTTGTACCTTTCGGGATATCTACGATTATTTTCACATTCCCACACTGATATTAATGATCACCTCGACCCATCATGGAAAGAAAAAAGGTTTTCAAACGGACAAATTTAAATGAATTTTTGAAGTTTTCTTGGCTCTGTATCTCCTAAAACAACTACAAAGATCGAGGCCGCGCGAAACAACATGCCCCTTTAGCGACCTGGTACAGGCCTCGGCCAATCCCAGGGCTCATTCTGACCCAGTATTAGCAATGAGGCGAATTGCGCGTTGTGTATTCTTAAAGGACCGCGGTTTCCTTTACGAAAAAAATTAGATTTGTTTCGATGGTTTGTTTATTTACGTTAGTAAGAGCAGATCCTCTGCGTTAAATCATTCAAACGATATCGCAAGTACAAATAAAGTAGTAAAGTCAGAAAATGGCTCCTTAGAAGCAAAACATGCTATAACATTTCCACGATTATTATCGATAACTTAAAATGTTTATCCCTCGTTTCTCACTACCCCTATCCCCGCGGTGTTTCTTCTCTACAAAAGGGTTTTCTTTTAGCTTGTGTGTTCAAGTCTTTTTTTTAGTGCATAGATAAACAGTAACACCCCAATAAGTTGTTACGTATGGTTTAAGACCACACACAGAAAAATTACTTCAGTTGTAGTAATACTATGACAACTTTATTCCATCCGTTATGATTTGATATTAGCCGGCTAAGCGTGGCGGGACACGTCTTCCCTCTCAAAAAAAATCGGAGGGAAGGAAACGTCTGCGAGAAGGTAGTGAGTATGGTTACAGAAAGGCTAATTTGATTTTGCACAAGCATCGCGTTCACATAAAAAAGAAAAAAGGGCTACATAGTGACTAATAGCTATTATTACGGAATTTTGGCCAAGTACATTGAAGTTTGAGAAACACAATTTAAAAGAAGTTAGGTGTTGGGTATGGACACTGGTGGCTGAATCTACGAAGTTGAGCGATTGATTC
Source organism: Pocillopora meandrina (assembly GCA_942486045.1). Classification (NCBI taxonomy): domain Eukaryota; kingdom Metazoa; phylum Cnidaria; class Anthozoa; order Scleractinia; family Pocilloporidae; genus Pocillopora; species Pocillopora meandrina. The sequence continues at coordinate 138,107 of CALNXJ010000141.1, forward strand.
ACCGTTTGTTGATTGAAACCCAAAGCCCTTTGGTTTTGTTTTAAGCCGCCCATTCATCTGTATAAACCAAAGAGCCTGATTGCACGTTTCTCTGAATAATCAGCAATAACGTAGCAGCATTTCGCCCTTTGACAAGCTGTTAATATGGTCTAACGGGTTCATACTGGGTATCGAAAAGCCCAAGAATCCATCTCTCTCCTCGAGGTCGACGTCCCCTTTGGTACTATTGAGACAGAAGTGCACACAATTTTCATTAAAAGTGTAGTCTACGTGAAACAGAGGAAAACTAAGCAAAATTGTTTACAAGCAGGTGTAGGCCATTAATAGACGGAGAATGATCTAAGATAAACTTAAGATATTGCAGATGTTATGTTTTGTGAAAATGTTTGATACCGAAGAATGACCTGGCTTAGAAAAAAAATACTTAAAACAATTTAAACCAACGCATACGAGACATCGAGGCGTATCTTTTGGTGAGCATGGAAATGTGGACACAATTATTTTCGAGCGTCTTGTGGTCGGGTTTTAGGTGTTTTGTTCTCCATTATCGTACTGACAGCTTTGGACTACAAGAAGGAACCTAAACGTCGCTAGACTACGTACAGTCCCTCTTTTGCTCGAAAATCTGTGGGCGGTACACTTTTCTAATGGTCCGTCCCAAAGGTCAGCGTTCTTTCTCTATGCTTACCTTGGACTTCTGATGAAACTTTGATTCATCAATTTGCATAATAACACCTGGGTCGCCTTACTGTGGGATAGGGTTGCGCAGAAGTGCTCCACACGCAACCTCCGGCACTTTCGTGCAAACTTGTTTCAGACTTTTCGCGAAGCCGTCCCTTCAATCCCCATTACTTTGAGGGAATCATTTGTGCCTATTTCCCAAGAAATTGCAGTTGTCTTCCTAAAGAAGTTCTACTTCCAGCGAAATATGAGTTTACTCTCACTGACGAGACACGTCCACAACGGAAACATTTCCTGTTGAGTAGTCTAAAATAGTTATTGTTGACAGAGGACGTAAAAGGGGTTGACGCAGCCGGCATATAACAGGCCCGATTTCGCGGCAAAATAAAATTTTGTAGTAAAAAAGGAAAAATGATAAAGGATAACAAATAGAAATAAACAATAAGCCAAAACTTACGGTTTGGTTTGGACATTATTTTTTGCGACTGTCGTTTTGTGTGAAAAAAGGTTAAAAAGTAGTGAAGTATAGCCTGTGTACATCCGCCCCATCCCCTCTATTGTTAGTATTAAATGCTTATGGCCAGCTTCTGCTACATGATATTTTTTGTTTAACTTCGAAGTGCGGTATGGAAGCTTTGTTTCCGGGGAGGAAAATGGGTTAAGGCAGTAATTTATTTTTTGGGGCATAATTACTAGTCTACATAATTACGAGCGTAATATCGATAGCTAATGTTAAAACAGTTAAGAGCCCTTCACAGTAATCAAACGCAAATAGTTCAACACCTGTTCCGAAAACATAGTACTGGCAAACAAAATGACGAGCGGGTAAACTAGGAGGATATAAATTAGTACATTCTCTAGTCATGTGTGATGTACAAAAGCTTAACTTTTCAGTGAATGTCCTAACTCTTGGCTTGAAGGCGAAGAATTCCAAGTTTATAAACTACAGTTTGGTAGGAACTGTGCACGCGCAGTACGTTTGACTGCTATGAACAGAAGCCTTTCTACTGTCCATCCTCGTTCCCAGGGTCTCTTGGAGGCGGTTAAAGAGAGACCCCAGGAACGAGGTTGGCTAATGTCGAGCATTTTGACCATAATAGTACGCTCCTTAGGGCGATACGATAGAACAAAATATTCAATTTATGGAGCATAATGTGCCGACCCCTGTACATGAACTCTATCATTTTTAATATTATTTGAAAAAATGGATTTTAAATTAAAAATTATGGATTCTAGCCGTTCACGTTTCACGGAGCATACTTCGATCACGATTCACGGAACTTTTCCCAGTAAATCACGATTAACCTTTTTGGGGCCTGGGGCGAAGTACAAAGCAGCACCTGGATACGGAGCGTGCGCAAAGCAACAATTTTCAAAATGAGTGGAAACTTTTTGTTTATTGCAGCAGTGAAACGAAGGACGGGATAATACTCACGACACCGTCTACGCATTTACGTTATTAGAATTTCAAAAATTCAACTTCTTTTTTTACTGATTAAAGAAAATCATCATCACACCTATTTATTTCTTGGTTTGTAAGATGAAAGACCTCACAAAATAATTGCGCCTTTTTAAAATGACAAATATCTGTTTTCACTGATATCGAATTTCTGTCGTTCTATTTCAGGATTAATTACAGAATCCAATTTGCAAGTGATCCATCAGAGATATCAGGCAGTTCTGGATATTATGGTCAAGAAACACAAGCCATGGTGCGATTTGGCATCCCTCGCAACACTTTAAGGGATTATATTGGCATTTGCGAATTACGCATAATAGATAGCAAGAGATACAAAAGAGTGGTCGAGGCAGACCGGCAAAGATTGGGAAAGGTCTCCGTTAAATCTACTGAGTTGCGCCGTAGGGCGGTTCCAAACGAATACAGAGTTCATTCAAATAGATTAAAAGAAGAAAAGAAGCTCCTTCCTTTTTATCCGAAGGAAGGCTTTTACAACCAAAAGTAAGTTTGAGTAGAAATTTATATGTATTGGGTGTAAGATTCGCGAGGTTATTTACTGAAGGCGCGCTTTTGATTGGCTCTAATTTATAGGGGGACCAACGCGCCGAGATTAAAATTAACGAAGAAATGACGCCGGATTCTTTTACCCTAATATCACGTGTTCTGTAGTTAGCAATTCAATTTTCATCCGAGGGAAAATGTGATAAGGCGCCAGCTTTGTGTGTTCCGGGCGTTTCTGTAGTTTCTTGTTTTAGCTCACGTTCTTTAATCGCGAATGTTATCAGTTGGGTTTAGACGCCACCTATGATTGCCAAACTAACAGAATGACATGAGGTAACAATTGCACAGTCTTTGATAATAGATATATATCGGATGGCTAGGGGTGGACTACATGAATAAAGGGAGGGAGGGGTAAACGATTTAAACAATTTTAGTACACTAAAGTTCTCTCGAATGTTTTTAAGTATTTAGGCATTACAGTTTACTCTTTGGATGGTTAAAGATACTCAAGTATATCCCAGCTATGTTCCAGTCTGCTCTTAAGATTATTTTTTGGATAGCTTAGCCTTGGGCTGATATGTTTTCTGCCTTAATTTGTAATGTTCCACTCCGTCCTGAATACACGAAATATCTACACAATTTTTTTTCAAGCTGAAAAACGGTTTGCTAGTGTTTCTTGTAGTGCCACCATAATGAGTAACCAGTTCAAAGACGTTAAAAGTTAATACGAACTTAACAATTGGTTAGTATACTTTACTTACATGGTGACTTATACAATACTATGCCTCGCTTCGCTTTAAACCGTTTTAGAATGTTCTGAAAATATACTGTATTCTTAATAAATGATATGCGATGTTAATTTCAATTTCAAACAATCATGTCATAAGCTTAATTTAAATACTAAATACAATAACGAACATTTTTTATCAACTGCTATGGAGGGTAATTAGGTTAATTTAGGGCCTGTGTATATAATACAGGAAGAAGGATCACCCTTGCCGTCCCTGCTTGAGTTTGAAATATATACAGAAACGCTTAGAGACCAGAGTGAAAACTCGGAGGAGAATTTCCCTCCTCATCATGTTATGAATTTCCCGTTAGGACAATGCTTTCTCGAAAATTCTTGAACTGAAAGCAAGCCCAGTAGAAAGAAGCAACTGCAACCAAAAGACAAGAACAGGAGAAAAAGGAAAAGCAAAAAAAGAAAAGCCGTAAAAAATTCTTAAAAAGTTGGTTTAGACTTTAGTGAATGCCCGTGGAAAAATCATTTTCAGCCGTACACTTTATCGTTCACACGAATCGCTTGTCCAACACGCGTCGAGTAATTCTGCCATTGGTTCTGAAATTTCATTTGTGTGACCATGCACCACATCCGGTCTATTGTTATGTTCAAAATGCGCCTTTCCTGTTCATGTTTTCTGCACAATTTATGTTTTGTTTTTTCATATCAAACAGGTTGTAATCTATTACGTCCTCGTATTTTCAAGAGCCTTTTCTTTTCTTTTCTAGCTTTTTTTCCTTTCCTTTTTTTTTCTATTGATTTGTTGTTAACATACTTCCTTGGTTCTGGGGAATTGAGCGTTAAATCGGTTCTGCAGCTTATACTGTAATTTTTCTAGTTTATATTCCTTTATTGCATGTAAAACGTTAATTTATTTTGTATCATTTTTCTTGGTAACATCTGTTAGTTGTTCCCGTTTGTTTTATACCATTCTATTTTACTTCCGTTTACTCTATTTTGGTTTTCTGTCTGATGTAGTTTGCCTGCTGTATTGCTGTTGGTTCGCATTTACAATAAATTGCTTTGGAAATCCTTGAATCCTCCTCGTTCCTACTCGCTCGACTGCCGCATCCTGTGTCATTAATTTCGAGTGTTCTCTCAACTTCCCAAGTGGGTTATCATTCCGGTAAACCAATAGAAAGTGCGGTCTGTTGCTTTTACCAAAAATACTGTATCTCTATGATGACAGTTGATCCAAAAAGAGTTGTCAAATCTACATAGTGTCTTCAAAGCGTTTTGTGAGTTTTTTTATGTCTTTGCAAAGAATAACCTTAATTTTCGACTGTGAAGCCATGTTCAGTCAAGCAAATTATTATGAGTACTGCTGGTAGACAACAGAGTTAGAAATTGCAAAGTCGATCATTACTTCAAATAAATACAAGCTTTTGGGTTTTATTCAGGAAGGATTTGTTGTTTTGTTTCTATTTTTCTTTTCCGTGATGTACTGACCTGTTTTTCGTCTTGAAAACCTACTATTCTCGAGCATAGTTTTGCTGTTTTTCCGTGGCAAAACACGTGAGAATCACCCTCCTCTCCAGCGTTTGGTAACTGACTCAAATCAAAGCGAGGCGGAACGTTTGCGACAGAAAACTTTTTCATTTTTTGTAATTACCTGACAAAACCTTGTCTTAATCTCGGTTTGTAAAAGCTTTTTTCTCGTAAGAGCTGAAGTACGATTTTCCACAATATTACAGAGACTAGATCGAGTCCTATTAGTACTTGCAGTTGGATCTGCGGGTCCTAGATTTCCGTGCGAAGACTGTGAATAGTTTTCTGTTTTCATAAACACTTTAACATCTAACATGCATATTCATTTCCCGATAAACAAGAAAAAAAGTCTGCCGAACTAAAAACAGACGTCTGCTCCTAAAGAAATTATTTCACGGTCGCCTGTGAAATAGCCTCGAGGTTATAATTTCAAAAAATTAGTTCACCCGCAATTGAAGAAACATAAAAGAGAAATATAATTGCGTCAGGACCAAGCTGGAAGAATAAAAACAAAGAAGACCACACAATAGAGTTGCAATTAACAGTTTCCGTCAAATAAGAGTTGTTTTGAACAGTCAACTATTGTCTACTGGCACAACACAGTATTTTCTACCCTGGGGGCTTTTAGCTATGCAAAATTTACGGTAACAAACAGCTTACTATTTAAAAGCTTTTGTACTCCTGAAGCGCAGCTGATTGCTCAAACCGACTAATTGACTTCAAAGTAGAAAACAGATTTGCTTTTTTTTCCGTAAACGTTTTTAATGTAGAAAAGCTTGTGATCTACAATGCAAAGATATCTGGTGGGGTGGAAGCCAGAAGCAGTTCAACAAAGAACAAAAACACTTTAAAAAAGGCAAGTTTTGTCTGATATGCTTTACGAAGTCTGGTGAACGCACTGCGATGCGTAGGATTCAAGCTAAGAGGGACTGGTGCATAATTTCTCCTTACAGTGCCACAACTGAATCAAAGTCAAAAGTAATGAGAATTAGGCAAGTGATCACCAATTTCAGAAACTCTTGATTGTTAAACAAATTCTTCTTGTCAGAACCTTGGGAAATGTTTAGCTAACAGTATGGAGAATATACATATTGATGTTAGGTTGTAAAGGGTTAACATTTGAAGATGTGTCTGATCCGCCAACCCTTTTACTCACAAGATCTCATTATTAATTCTCCTTACTGTGTGCCACAAAATTCTTATGAAGTTAGTACGGAGAATTGGGTATTTTTTCAACTAATAATTTCTTAATTGATACTTTTCTTTATTCTCATCGCTTGTCTGTTTGATATTGTATTGATATTGTATTGATGTTGTATTGATGTTGTATTGATATTGTATTGATATTGTATTGATATTGTATTGATATTGTATTGATATTGTATTGATATTGTATTGATATTGTATTGATATTGTCAGGAGAAGTTCTGTCTTGGTCACTCATAGGAGTTAAAGGGTTTAGTACACAGAAAATGGGTACGATGAATTTCATTGTTTGACATGCTGTGTAAGATAACGTCAGATCGCTTGATCTTGCAGCTAAAATAATTGGGTGACTGGTTTAAAGGAGCTGCGTATTATTGAGATCAGAAGCCAATCACTTTGTTTTTAGCAAATTTAAAAGATCACGACACAGGGGCGTTGTAAGTGTTTATAAGGAGGTACGCCGGGAGTAGGGCTGGTAAACATTTCTGTGCACCTTACGTGAATTAGCTTATACCGTTGCTCTTTTTTCGCGTATAGCGGGCTCGGTAAAGAAGGGAAGGCCTTTAGAAGGGATTATCTGGCGCTGGGAAAGATTTACACTATGCATGTAAAGATTCCTCGTAATCGCGCGTTTTCGTAAATCTGAATTGTAAGATTTTTAGGTGATACACTTAAAAGAGAATTATCTGAGAAAAGACAGGGGGAGGGAAGGAGGGCAAAGCACCTCCCCCACTCCCCTAAATGAATTAAGCCATATTTTGACTTGAGGATGATAACAAGTACCAGGACTCCTTACCACAGGCATCTCAAGCTCGATAAGAGGTAATAGAATTTTGAGGCTTTCTTACATGATACATATTTTGTCTTCCAAAGTCCGCTGACATCAATCAAACTCGATCACAAGCAACGACAAAATGTCGCAAAATCGTATCAATTTGTAACCGAATTTTTCAATATATGGTATGATTTTGGTAATTGAACTTCGGCCGGTAGTATCTACTTTCTTCGAGAATAGAGAGTTTTAGATCCGAGTTTACCTCGAACCTCTAACCTCTGGAGGTCACGTGACAAGCCCTTCACGTCACGTTTGAGGTTTACGACGTGAGTTTTCAACGTGGAGAGGTAGGTTTTCACGTATGTCATTTACCTGAAAGCTTTTAGCGTATAATTCTTGTTTTATCCCACGTAACGATACGAAAATCTTGTGGAGCAAGTCTTAATTCATTAACAGAGGCACAAATTCGGGCGAAATGCTAACTTTGGTAAATGCTATTGAATCTTGAAAACAAGTGCCATTCATTGCTGCTAATTCAAAATGGCGGCCGTAAATTTGCAAGAAGAACTATGTAAGAATTTACAGCTCTTTACTGCTAAATAACCCAGTGTTACCGTAAATTTCTTTTGTTTTCACTGATTGATATTTCTTCTATTTCTACATGGAAAAATAAATTTAGAATGGCTCCATTTCGTTGGCCAGAGGCTCGACACGAGCTGGCACTTGCCAAGGAAGTAGCTCAACACAACCCCGAGAAACCTGATGAGTGGGAAGCAGTAGCTAGGAGACTCGGCAAAGCATTTTCTACGGATTCATGTACCGTTGAGCTTAAGGGAAGAGACTGCCGTGAAAAAATGGATCGGATTTTAACCAAATACAAAGAAGAAGACATGAAAGCTTTAAAGAGGTAAGTTTGCTGTTGGTTGGCTTGTTTATACTCACAACTGAGCAAAACGTTCAACCCTTCGTTTTCATTAGTCACAATTACAAATGTACGAAAAGTCCATATGTTTGTTTCTCGTATTGCTTTCCTTTTCAATAATGTGGCTCTTCTAATGGTCAAATGTACAATCTGTCACGAAAATAAATTTTCATCCAAAACATGATTTATGGCCTTCAGATTTGCTTAAGCTTATAATTTGATACTGTGTAATGGAGTATAAAACCAAACTGAAATTTTGACTCTGGCCTATACTATTCACGCTATTATTTAACTTGATTCAGGGCAAATCCAATCCTTTATTATCATAAATTTTACAATTTACAATTTTTACAATTTTCCTGATTAGTTCCTGCCTCCTCATTTAGGTTTTATACAACACTGGCTTAGCATTTATGTCAAGATTTTTAATTCTCTCCTTTATTTTGGATTTGTGATACCTGGTTTGTAATGGGTTTACGGGGGTCTTGGATACAAGCACAGACGCAAGTGCGGGCATATCAAACAGCGATGTCAGAACAAGCTGATGAGTGCCAGAATTCAGTTAAGGTCCCACCACCAGCCACTTTCCATTAGATCACAATGAATAAATACTTAGCAACAAAACTTTATCAGACTTTGTAGCTGGATACTTTTTGGGAACAGCCAATGATCTACTTCAAAACATTCTGACTGCACTAATCAAACATACTACAACATGACTGTAGTGTTTTTATTATTTTTTATGATTTTGAAGATCAGGCACAGAGGAAGAATTCACTGAGTTACAGCAGTTATGTGAGGATATCTTAGTGTATAGAAGAGATATGATGGAGATGCGACAGATAGAAAAGGAATCAAGAAAGAAAAGGGAGCAGGAAGATAAAAGGAAAGGGGAGGAGATGCGGCAGGCAGCGGTAGAAAGACTAGCAAGTTAATATCCAATTCAATATTATTTTGTGCAAACAAGCGTAGGTTATAGTGATGATATCCATAAGGACTGTTTTTCTTTTGCTGTTTTACAGTCTTTACACAATTTTCTGACTGTTCCTGTTTTACTTGGTGGTTCATGATGTGTTGTGATTGAGCACCATATAATTTAAGTGCCAAATTTGTCACTTGACAGTTTGTAGTTTTAACCCAGTTTGAATAGAACCCATGAAATGCAGAATAACAAAATTGCTTTCATTTTAGAGCGCCGTAGTGATGCTAGCACATCAGGTGGTGCCACGTTGGATGTGTCTAGTAGTGGGTCAGATGAAGAAATTCCTTCAAAAGGTAACCTTTGTGAAATCTAGCAAACTATTATTCCAACTTCTCTGACTGATTGGTTGCCATAAATACAGTATATGAAATTGATTTTCTCTTTTTACTGGGGGCCATGAAAGGAAAGTAATGTGTGGTGTAATAAACAAAATGTTTGTTTGATGAAATCCATATATATAATATATATATATTTTTATTTAAGCATATTTGAGAGTCTGCCTCAAGAGCTTGACTGCTCATCTATGGGACTCAATAGATCCATAATTTTAATGTGGTTGCTCAGTTTTCTGCCACACTGTGATTACATATTTCCATCTC
>CALNXJ010000141.1:150000-198766 GCA_942486045.1 Pocillopora meandrina
TTGGCTGGCAGTTGTAACGCGTCCCGGAGTCTTTCCATATCTCCTTTTGGAAATCTGAGATTGAGGGTGAGGATTTATATATTTATATATATATATTTATATACAACTAGCTGAAGTCGAGATTACAAGCATAAAACTTGGCCGTTCAAGAAAAGACAAAAGGCAAAGAATTTGTACCTAAACATGGCCTCACACTGAATATCAGGTATATCCTGGAGATTAATACGGGGGTAGTTTGCATCGTTTTGTTGTGGAAACATGAATTCCAGCAACAGTTCATCCAAGTCGTCTTCACTGCTTCTTGAGTCATCACTGCTGTCTTGCCACAGCATCACATCTACGATACCATCAAAGTTTTTCCTGGTGGACACAATTTTTAATGCCAACACTTTGTTTACCAATGCATAAAACTTAGTAATAAAATCACATTTGTCGAAAAATGTTCAAAGTTCTGAAAAACAAATAGAAACTAACCTTGCAGCTGCCGCCATTTTGGATGATATTACCCAGAATCCACCTCTTTAATCCACCGCCAATCTAAATCGAATTATGTTTGAACGTCGAACCGCAAACGGGTAACCGCAAACCGGGGTTAGAGGTTCGCGGTAAACTCGGATCTAAAACTCTCTAATGAGTAGGAATCTTCTTCGTGGCATAAACAAGCTAACTCAACTTCACCACTACAAGCCCCCAAAATGGGCCTCCAAGCTGAAAAATATTCCACGATACTACGTTAAGGTAAGGTAATATGAAAAAAGCTTTACTCAGAGCTCTCAAGTTTGACATCTGGTAAAGGGTGAAATATTCGACCACATATCCATCGAGTGTAATACCGCGCTCGGCCATCACCCATCGGGGGTGGGGGGTAAAAAAATGTAAAAAATGTATCTAAGACGTACACCCTCTTATTCTTGCTCTGAGCATTTATGAACAGAGACCACTGTACTGGTCTGCATTCAGCATGTGACTGACTAACTTCTCACCAATAGAACAAAAGGAAAGTAATATCAAGTTTATTATCTAAAACCTCTGGTACTTGGATCTTAAACATTTTTGTAGGCTATGGAAAAATTTATGTTAACAAGGAAAGATCTATTGTAGGTCGGAATATACATAATTAATGTGTTCTCTTTTAAGTGGTTCTGATGGAACTTAAAGTATTTTTGTTTTGTAGCTTGCTCAGCATGATACTCCAACACATCAGTGGAATCTTCCCACTCTCCCAAAAGAGTTTTCATTATTTATTAAAAGGGATGACATGACAGGAAGCACTCTGTCTGGAAATAAGGTACACAGCTTGGAATTCAGTTCTTGATCAACATTTTTAATTAATAAATGTTAAGATGTGGCATTAACTTCATCAACAATAAGTGAGCTTAGTACGATGAGGTTGGTGCAGCCACAGGAGATCCAGCAAGAGGTTGCACAATTTATTTGGAATGCCTGTAGTTTAAAGAAGTACTCTTTTTTAAGTTCAGTAGGAAAACAAGACAACAGTTTGTTTGGCATCCACTGACTGTGCTAGTCAGTGGAAGATGACACATGCCATATTAATTTTATTCAAACACAGTGGGGTTTATTAAATTTTTCATGATTCGAGTTTGGCATTTATTCTAGGGTGGTGTTTATTCTACAGCGACATTTATACAAGGGCAGTGTTTATTAATTATCCAATTTGTTTCTTGCAAACAATAGTATGGTAACTGACCATTTTAATTTTAAAAAATAGAAAAATGTTTTAGTGCTTGTCTAAGAGTATTGTTTATATCATTCTAAAATTCCCAATTTTGCATCAGAACTGGTACATTCAAAAGGATGTGTCTGATTCACTCAAAATTTCCAACTGTGATTGAAGCATTGATCACATCATCATGCTGCATTAAATGCAAGGGTAGCATTCATTTGAATAAATAATAATTATGTTATTTACTAATTAAACTGCTCACACCAAAGAGAGAGGAAGCTCACAGTAGTTACATTTTTGCCAGCCTTTTTTGAGAGTACAGACATTTTTTTTAGTGACTGCTACTTTGGTTTTCAAGTTTTTATTCTCTCAAATTTAAGTCTTTACAGCTTATGATATTTTTTGTATAGCTGAGGGTCTCAATCAAGAGACAGCTGAAGATGGTTCAACTTAGAATTTTGCATGTGAGCAATGAAAATCTGTGTATGAGCACTATTGTTTGAAAATATTGCAATGTGGAAGCTGATGTTATGCTAAAACAAATGCAAAAGAGAGTATAGCAGTTCTAATGCAAATGACAATAATATAATTTAACTTTGCAATCATCTGAGTAAAATGACCATAATTATATGGAAATGCGTAGCTTCAATTGTGTCTGTACCTGTGGTCAAAGTCATCTCATATCTTTTTCTTACTAACCCTTTGAGTGACTGGTGTCTAATTTCTTCTTACAAATCATGCCTTGATCACATATTAAGGTTATGGGAATAAAGAAAATGATCACCCACTTAAGAAGCTCTTGATTGTTAGACAAATTCTCCTTGCCAGCACCTTAGGAAATGTATACAGAACAGTATGGAGAATATGTAAACTGATTTGAGTGTGTAAAGGGTTAAGTGCATCCTCAACTGCTGAGTTAAACCTTAAATTGTGCTTGTCTCATTTGACTATGGCAATGCTGTTTTAGGTTTGTAAGCTGGAGTTTTTGTTGGCTGATGCAGTCTGGATAAGAAGTGTGACACAATATTTACATGTGTTGGAATCCAGTCCAATCATTGCAGAAGCACTGCAGTTGCTGCGAGACAACTTGGTTTGGATTGTTACCTGTTCTTAAGAAGTCCTGAACAGGCAGGTATTTAATTTACTTTAAACTTTTAAGAAAGAACTGATGCAGAAGATTTTAAGCTGCTTGAGTCATGATCAAAGATCTGTTACCCCTAAGCACATGTTATTGGCAATCAGACAAAGAGTGATGCCAATGTGATCTATCACTAACGATAACTTAACAAACACACAACAACATGTAATCTCAGAAATTTTTCTTTTACCACGCTCACAACAAGATGAAAAGCATCTTTCTATATTTCTTTGCCAAGCTCAAAACTTACAATCTTTGTTTTTTTTTATTTGCAAAGATGGAATCTGTTTGTGAAATAGAAGCTCCTCACATTGCATTGAATAGTGGACTCATACGAAGATGAGATGAATTCATTTGTAATGGAGTTAAATCTTTCCTTCGGGTTCCCTATTTTAAAGTGATTCCAAATTTCTTGTTGGCCAGGAGGTTATATAACCCACACAGGAGACCAATAGATTCTGTTCTGTCATATGACTTTGGGGAAATGCCAAGAAAACTCAAGAGATTTGTTATTATAATTATTATACAGTGAGTAAAGAAGGCAGCAGATATTGGAGAATTCTTGAACTAAGTTTTGATGGGCTAAGTTATTTTTGACCTAGTTCCTTCCTGGTGACTTTGTCTGCTTTTTCTTCAGGAAGGAACAGGGCTCATCAGCTTATCTGATTGAAGTTAGAGGCTCCTCTTACATGGAGATGTTTGGTTACTTAACAACATTTCAAGAAATGATAGATCAGGTAAAATTACAAGCTTTTTCTGTATTGTGTGCTCATTTTGTGCATTTTTGGTCAAGAAGTCATGAATGCAGTTAAACACTGATCATACAAAGGCCTGTTTGTTAAAAGATTTTTTTCTGAATATCTTTCAAAATGTTGGCTTTGTTTGTTTCAGAATGTGCTGGAGAATTTTTATGACATTGTTGTTACAGTTGGCAGTGGTGGAAGTGCATCAGGAATTGCCATTGGTAACTATTTAACAGGATCAAAACTCAAGTATGCTCTAAATAGAAATATTGATATTTTTTTATTGACTGTATGGGAGGGTTGGACAAGAAAATATTTGTCTCAAGGTCATAACATATAGACCTCTCTCTGACCAATCTGTTCATTATGCCCAGAGGCCAAATTTTTCCCAATCTTGCCTGTCTTCACTTAGTCATTAGGGATTTTATCATTTGACCAGCACTCTTTGTCTTCTTTCTTTTTGCTGTTTGCATCTCAGGAGGCCATATATAGAGCTCTGTAGTTATTTATGGCACCACTGTCACTATAAAAAATTGCTTTTCTTCATCTAAAGGATTTGATCTTTACAATGTTTTTTTCATTGAATTTACACCCAGGGATTAACTGGTCTTAGGATAAATAATAATGATAATAATAATAATAATAATAATAATAAAAATAGGACTGAGTGGAATTCAATTCAGTCTGTAATCTTACGAGTGATTAATATAATTAGATGACTCTGAAGTGGGAGTCCGATATGTTAATGTTAACACAAAATCCTGTTACCAATTAATCAAAATTATGACAAAATTTAAGAAAGAAACCAGATGTATTGGTTATGTGTTTTTGTAACAGGGTGTGCACATGACACATGCTGTCCACTCATAGGCATGACATGTCAACTGTCCTGTTACACTGTTCAGTAAGAGGCATGACATATGCAGTGTCCTATTAGTGCTTAAATTGGGCTGGTGATAACTAATCACATTGGAGTTTTTTGTTATAGTTGCCACTGAAATGCTGTATCACCTTTCAGGAACCCCTGACAAACTATATCATGCTGCGGAACATTATGAAAAAGCTTACCAACCTATAGGCTGATAAAAAATTTCTGCAACTACCTAAGCTATACATGCGAAAGATTTAAGCCAAAGAGATTGTGCTTCATGAGAATTTATCACAGGCCTTTCTATCTTTCTAAAAGTTTCCCCTTGTTTTCTTTGAACACTGGAGACTAATTGAGACCTGTAATAGTAACATTATTGTCATTTATTCATAGATGTCATGCAGTGAATGTGTGTGATGATGCACCATATTTTTACCAGAAAATCAATGAAGACCTTCAAATAGGTGGGCTAAATGTTCTAGCAGAAGAAATAATTGATATTATTGATGGATACAAGGGAAAGGGCTATGGCAAATCCACTGAAGAAGAGTTAGTTTGCAGATTTTGGTTTCTTCATAATAGGACTAGTAGTCAAGCAGTCCCTCCTTTTTCAGAGAAGTCTGTTGGGCAAAAAGAAAAAAAAACAGTGAAAAAGGTTGTCGTAAGCTCCTAGCAGTGCACTTACATTTTTTCACTGATTTTTTTTTTTTTGAGTCATGCAACTTTCATAGATTTTGCCCAAAAGGATAGATTTCTTGTAGTCTTCTACATATGTTACATGATAAGCTGCTTATTTTGGTACTGGAATGAAATGCAAGTTGAAGAGAGTTGTTTCTATCTATCAGTAAACAACCTTTTCAAAACATGAAAACATAAGAAATCATGTCGCGTTTAAATTATGCCTAGTTTCCAAGCCCCTCGTCCGTGTAGTGTTCTCAAACTCTTGCAAAATCAGAGAGAAGATTCTTCTTTTGCAAATTGTTTCCAAAAATGTATGATGAATCAGTTATTGAATTTGGTTTTTAGCATGATATTGTAAATTATTAAACCTGGCATCTGTGTTATCTGCCTCGGCCTTCGGCTTCGGCGGATAACTCAGACCCCGACATTGATAATTTATGATATTATGCTCAACCTCATTAAATAATTGCTCATTATTATTCAATTGCACTTAGTAGAGTACAAACAACGTGCGAATTGAGTGAAAATTTCCTGTGATATTGTACATTTGGTTATTTTGTAATGTAAAAAAACTTGTTTAATCGGCTGGCTGCGCGTGCTGCACTTCTCTACCTGCGTCTCTTTTCCCACTTTTTGAAAAATGGCCATGAAATAAAGCAGTTGAGCAATAAATAACTTATTAGACGTTTTGGTGTGTGGTATCGCTGGGTATATTTACTCATAGTTTGTATTTTGTCTCGCCTTGCGGGATCGTCAAAATATGCCACGACTGGTAAAAATAGTTACCGAAAGTACACACCAAAACTTCTGATAACATATATCTTTTGATGGAAGACTGAATACGACAACATCCGCAGGTGATAAACGTTCATATATCGCTTAGAGGATGGTATTATCACTCCTTCGAAAATGGCGAGACCTGATTTGTAACATTTTTATATAATGCGAGTTTCGCACACGTCTGATAGGGTGTGTCTTATTTTCCAACAGGAGGTGTGTTCGGTTTGTATGATGGAAGAATGGACCCGTTAGTAACTCGCCCTGCACTGGGTATAAATGATGTTGTCTGCTGGGAAAGTGCGAATGATCCCATGCCATTCTGAGGCTGACTGGTTCGCAGTTGTCTCTCTTATTTGAGATATTTAGGTAGTGCTCGAGAGGTCCACGTGTAAAAAGATTTTTCTTCGTTTCTCATCGTTCCCTTTGTTAATGTAGTGCTAATCTCTCGCGAAACCCTCGGCCGCGCAAGAAAGACTGGAGCTGGTAAATTTTAAGATGGTAAGCAAAAAAGGTCAGTCAAGACATGACTACGTTCTTTTTTGGCGTCATCCAGCAAAATTGGCCACGAAAGAGGAGATAACAGCATTGAATGGACTCCTCCAACCATCAGAGGGAAAAAGCCTTTGATCAAGTTCTCGTGAGTTTACATATCCAAGACGAACACAACAAATTATTGGACTGGAAAAAAATGTTTAAGCCTTTGAAAATATATTCGTGTAAAACTATAAAGATTTAAAATTTTGAATTTTTTATTTGATTTATAACATATCTTTGATTTTAGACTAATAAAAGGTCACTTTATATCCGCTTGTCAGTATAACAAGTTCTATTTTTTGGATCAAATTTGACAAGCAAATTTTGGTGAGTTTTGCAATTGCTTGGGGCAATATTTGGATTCCAAGTTTTGTTTTCTGTCCAACGAGGATTTCGACAAAATTGATATCTCTGAATCAAAGGGCAATCAGATGGGCATTGGGTACGTTCGAAGAAAAGTTTCCCGTTGATTGGATCCATAATGCCGAAGACCTTTTTTACAGTTCCGTGGCTCTGTGTCAATTAAATTGTGAACAATTCACCTTCATAAACTTTGCTCGCCTCGTGTTGATTGCGTTCGCAGTGTTTTACGTGAACATCGTCGGTGCAATGAGGCTAAGGACCGCTTTCATGCAGGTTGAAAGCTGACTTCTTTGAATAAATGTATATCTCCAACCTTAAGTTTATCATCTTTCGATGACCAGCGAGGATTGTGTAATCGTAATAATGGCTTCGCCAATTTATACCGGTCAAGATCCCAACCGATGTAGCAAAAACCATCGTTTATTCGTGCCTTCGCAATAATCAGCAATTTCAGGAAAACCTTGCGCAAACCGCTTGAATCCATTATTTAGAGATTTTAATCCCTACAATGCACCGACACTTTCGACCGATCTGTTACATAGGAAGGCTTTTGATTTGCTGATTCGTTTCTTCCAAACGGTCTCTCACGTGAATCCGTCCATAATTTTTGTTAGGGAGGATCTCACAGAACTTCATCCCGAAAAGAATGCTTTATTTGCTTTTCACTTCGTTTCAGTCCGCTTTTACACGCATGGATTCTGAATTCTGGCGTGTTAAAAACCAGAATGAAATTTCTCAACCTCCCGGAGAACAACTCGCTCGGAGTGATTTGCAAAACAAATAGTAGCTTGTTCAAGTTCGCAGAAAAACATCAGCTGTGAATTTTCTAGAAAATTCTTTCGAAGTGTTGTGAATCTTTTATCATGGTAATTACTTACATGCGTGACTTGTGTATTCGACATGAACTGATTCACGGTACGTTGTTGTCTGAGAGCATTTCCACCTTGCGATTATACTTTGGTACACAGTGGCTCTGGTAGATGAAAGGTGAGAAATTTTTTTTAATATTCGAGCCTTAAAGGAAACATTTTATCGTTGTTTCCTTGGCTATGTTATTGTTAAACTTAAGCTGGAGTCCAATACACCTATGATCACACTGTACATTAAAGCTTGCTGATTTATTATGCGAATATCAACCAGTGATATTCTGAGATTGAAACAGCCCTGTACGACCATTATAGAGCACGTAGAAAAGGAAAAAGTAACATTTGATCTGTTTGATTTAACTGGAAGAATAACAGATGCTTGCTTTGAAATGTGTAAATGTACATACGGAAAAAATGTCTTCGTGGCTAACATTAACCTCGGCCGTTCCTTTCTCGATCTGTTGTCGACTGATCACCAAACGGGAAACAAGTTGGCTGTCAGTTTTCTTATCACTTTCAAATTGTTTTTTTCTGGATGAACACGAAAAACGTGGACAATGAATTTGAGAGGCATTCAAGTTTTGATCTTTGACACAACTGGATTAAAGGTTTCCTTTTCAACTTTCCGCAAAGTTCTCTGTTTTGAGATTATTGCATGTTCAGTAAACGTTTAACTTTGGCTTCAGCTAGGGAACTTGATGATTTGAAACTTGAGGAGTGGAAACAATTACTTTTTGTAAAGGATTCCTATCAGTTGAGTCATTTTTGATGTCTATCGGATATCTTTGAATCATTTCGCAACAAGAAAGGTTTTGAAAACTTTTTGAGTCAGTCAGCCATGATACTTTGGTACACTCTGGCTCTGGTAAATAAATTGTAAGAAAACTTGACTTATTAGACGAGCCTTAAATTACACCTTGTATAGCTGTTTTACTCAGTTCTGTCATTGTCCAACTTAAACTGGAGTTTTATACGCTTTAGATCATACTGTTTATTTAATTTAAGCTTGTTTATTGTACTATCATCAATTGCAACCAGTGGTAAATTGAGATCGAATTAGCCTCAAACGACCATTATAGAGAACTTCGAAGAGGTAAAAGCAAAATTTTGTCTCTCTGATTCGATCGAACTAATGAACGTATGTTTGTTCTGAAAATGTGTTCGTATACAAAAAAAATTTCCTCGTGGCTGCCATTAATTTGGAAGTTTCTGTCTCGATCTCTGGCTTCGCTCTTATTCTGTTTCTTAGCTATAGGACTATAATCATTTGAGTCTTTTTTTATTCGTACTGGATGTCTGAATTATTTCGCAATGGGAAAAAGTTTTGGAAAGTGTGTGAGTCCGTCAGCCATGAATGGCTTTGCGGTTATTGAACTGACTTTTGCGACTGATATTTGATAAAGTCAGGAAGCTTTTGCTTAAAATGCTGATTGCATGCTTCGACAAAGCTCTTTTTACTTTGACAGCAGCGACCAAATTTTCTTAACAGCTGTCATGTGATCTTCACTAGCGACAACACCATGCTAATGCAGGAAACCGTAATTAGTTTTGAGGATGTTATGCTTACGAAACTGAAAGTAAGACTTTGCATTTCTCGATCTTCTACGCAGTCTTTAACTATCGTAAAAGAGACTTGCTTTTCAAGCAAAGGTTTTCTTCTCTTACTCTTGATTTATGGTTAGGTTTCGTGGTCTTCGACGCCTACTTTTAGTATTTTACTTTTAGGTACATAACAAACTACGCATTTTGTGGGTAATCAGCCGAATTATATTTAAAAAGCATTGTCAGATAGTTTTAAAATAATGTCGCGCCAATTAATTCATCCTAAACGCGAAAGATGAAACAAAGTAAATTATTAGAGAGATGAGGAAATATAAGACAGAGAATAATGGATTGCTGATGATCTCTTCGAGGATTCATCTTTGGGATTATAAAATGCAAACTCATGTGAAGTTATTTTTCTGTGGTTCTGCCCAAATGATCATGAAAAAGGACCTCCGGCGGATAATAATCTTCTAGAATACCAAGCAAAATTTAACGATAAAACTATCTGGTTTGAAAAGCAGGATCCTTTTGTGAGAAACAGCTACTTTCCCTATGAAAAAAATTTCCGCTTTAGGTCAGGCGTTTGGTAGTTGGACTTTAATTGTTCATACAGCAGAGTTAGCTCGGTAAGATGCAAATTGTAATCGTCTTGTTTATTCTTTTCATTGTCATGCACCGACCGTTCAACTATCACGCGATAGAAATATCGAGCTCCTAATCTACCTGTTATAAACAGAGTTACATCTAAGACTCAGAAGAGGCTTTCAGGAAGAGCTTAAACAAAAAGAAAGAAGAAAGAAAGAATTATAAAAGAGGCTTGGAGATCTGACTCGGGTATTTATCATTAGATATTATTGTAGTCTATGATATTTTCTTTGCTCCGCGTCCAAGGGAGCTTACACCCTTGCGAAGATTTTACACGAGACATTATACCTTGGAAATTTTGCGGCAGAACACTAGCCGTGAATGTTCCCGAAAATGTTTTCGAGATTTTGTGAATCTTTCATTATGCAAATTATCTTTGAATGCATGCATGCGTGAGTTCTGGGCGCGACAAGGACTGATTCACGGTATGTTGTTGCGTAGTCTTGCATCATTTATACGTTGCGATGATACTTTGGTTCACTTTGGCTCTGGTAAACCAAATGTAGGAAAAATTAAGTTATTATTCGAGCTACTTTACTTCGTTCTGTCATCGTCCAACTTAAACTGGAGTTTTATACCCTTATGATCATACTGCACATTTAATTTAAGCTCGTCTATTGTAGGTTCATCAATTGCAACCAGTGATTAATTGAGATCTAATTAAATTCATACGACCATTATAGAGCACTTCGAGAAGGTATAAGCAAAATTTTGTCTCTCTGATTCGTTCGGACCAATGAACGTATGTAAGTTCTGAAAATTAGTTCATATACAAAAGAAATTTCCTCGTGGCTGCCATTAATTTGGCCGTTCCTGTCTCACTCTGTTGTCAACTGGCCTCGCTCTGAGTCTCTAAGTTTTCTCATCACTTTCAAGTTGATTGAGTAGTTCATAAAAACTCTCATATTTCATTTGAAACAAAGCTAGAAGAAAAATTTGAAAGGTATTTGCGTTTTGATCGTGAACACAACTGGATTGAAGTTTTTTTATTCAACTTCCCCGCAAAGTTGTTTGTTTTGAGATTAAAACATCAGTAAAAGTTTACTTTTTTTTTCAGCAAATGAAATCGTTTATGTGTTACCTTTACGGTCAAACAAAATTCCTTTCTTAGTCTTTTTTTTATTGTTATTGGATGTCTTCGAATCATTTCGCAACAAGAAAAAGTGTTGGAAAGTTTGTAAGTCAGTCAGCCATGAATGACTTTTTGGTTATTTAATTAGTTGACTTTCGCGACGCAATATTTGTATATTGCAATTGAGACTTGCTTTCAAGTAAAAGTCTTGTTCTCTGACTCTTGATTTATCGGTAGACTTCGTAGTCTTTGTCAGTTACCTTAAATGTTTTGCTTTCGGGTACATAACAAACCACGCATTTTGTGGGCCATCAGCCGAATTATATTTAAAACGCATTATCACATAATTTTAACATGGTGCCGCGCCAACTGATCCTAAACGTAAAGGATACAACTAAATAAATTATCAGGAAGATGGAAAAATATAGGAGAGAAAATAATCAACTAAAATATATACGTGGATTGCAGATGAACTGCTTCAAGGATTCATCTTTGAATTAAGAATATGCAGACTCATGTGAAGCTATTTTGCTGTGGTTCTGCCCAGACAATCGTGAAAAATGACTTTCAGCAGATAATTATCTTCTATGATACTAAACAAAATTTGAGGATGAAATTATCCGGTTTGAAAAACAGGATCCTTTCGTGAGAAACGGCTACTTTCCCTGTGAAATCAGTTTTCACTTTAAGTCAAACGTTTGGAGAAGGGAATTTAATATTTCATACAACAGAGTTCACTCGGTAAGATGCAAATTGTTATTTTTTTTATTTATTTTCACTGTTATGCACCAACCGTTCAACTATCACGCGACAGAAATCTCGAGCTTCTAATCTAAATGTTTTAAACAGAGTTACATCTAAGAGTTAATAAAGCTTCTTAGGAAGAACCCAATCAAAAAAAAAAAAAAAAAAGAAAGAAAGGAGGCATGGAGATCTGACTCGGGTATTTCATCATTAAATATCATTATTGTAGTCTGTAATGTTTTTCGTCTGTGAGACATTATACCTTGAACAAATTAGCGGAAAGACTAAACTTGAAGGATTCAATAAAATATATTTGATAAGAAAGCTGGTAAAATACAAGAGAGACAATAATTAATTAAAAAATATTGACATGGATTAAAGATGAAATGCTTGAAGGATTAATCTTGGAGTTTTACGATATGAAAAAACTGTAATGTTCTCATTTTTTTAGTTTTGTGTGGTTCTGCCCAAATGGTCATGCAAAAATATTTTCCGCAGTACTGATCTTCTACAATGCCAAATACAGTTCAACTATAAAAATATCTGGTTTGAAAAACAGGATCCTTTTGCGAGAGATGGCTGATTTCTCAAGCAAAAGTCATTTTCTGCTTTCAGTCGTACATTCAGTAGGAAGACGTAAGTTGTACAGACACCACAGTGGAATAAGTTCGATGCAAATTTTTATTGTTTCATTTATTCTCACTGTTACGCACCGACCGTTGTTTGGAAAGAAAAAGATCCTGAAGAACTTCTGTCTGATTGTACATTGTTTGCTGGTTTCAGGAAAATTTTGACAGGTGTGACTCACATACAAGTAATATCTATAGATCGTGTTTAGTGTTACATACCTTAACCACTTGCACCTCTACTGCACACGTAACTTATCAGTCTGGTAATCAATCCTAGTAATCCATTTAAAAGAATGGAGAAAGTAGGAATATATCAATTCTATATAGTGCACCACTCTCTCTATTTCACCGTTTAATACTAATTGTGTTTCTCTTTTTCAGAAATCTTGACATCATCCCTTTCTTGCATGCCACATATTGAAGGAAGAAAATTCAATTAAAGGTATGTAGACATCCAGTTTGCTCACGTGACCTATGAAGTCCTTTCGTTCAATTTGTATATTTGGGTTCCCAGTTGAATTTCCATGTGATCAAAGTTCTACGCTGCATGCGACCTTGCGATAAGGAACTTGATTTAAACTCACATTGCTGTCCATGAGAAGAGCTGACCCGAAGAAAGAGCAGGTACAGACAGAATAGTAAAGTTATTCAGTCCGTAACTTTAACTTCAATAACCCGTTGTTGACTTACGGTATTTCTCTCGCGTAAATGCGTATGATTACGAATATTTTAACACAAGCCTTTGAAAATAAGTGTATGGTGAAGACATACTTGATACATAAGCTACTTTTTTTTTTTTTTTTTCAGGACGATTGCGTCGCCTCTTCACGAGCTCCGAGTGTAATTATTTCGTTTGAAGGACCGTTCTCGAGAAGATCATATGAAGGGTAAGAAGATTCATGAAATATGAATTGATGCGAAATATAAGGTCACTTTATTTAAATTTCATACTTTAGTAAGAGTCTGTTTTGTACTCAGACCAGCTGTTTTACTTCCAGCAGTCGTTACTGATCTAGATTGAAGGGACAGGGAAATGCTTTAGTTAAGATTGAAACACGTAATGCGTATCAGTGAGGGCGGAAATTGCCGTTTTCGTAGGCGACAGGAAACTGAAAGCGAAACCCTTTCTCCACAGTTCGATTTCCGTCGCTAGAGAATGACTTGCCTTCTCCAATTCAATATGTTTTCCGAGAACTCGAGTTAGGCATTATTTATCGATGATATTTTTCGACAAAATTATTGTGCCTTTAAATTCAATCTGATAAACCATAGGACATTTGACCAGTAATGTTTGGGACAAATCGTCCAGTCTTAGTTATATAGTTAACTAATTTTCCACAAAATGTGGCTCTTATTTGGTGCATATGAGCAGATAAATCTAACAGTGCTAAAACATAACATTTACAGAGAGGCTTTCTTATACAGAAAACCCAAAAAGATAGGGAATGTTAATTTCCATAACAAATAACCATTGAGGAGGGTGGGATGGAAAGAAAAATGGCGACTGAGGTTCAGTGTGCACTGAAGAGGCTATTGAGCATTTGAACTCTAATCCTAAAGCAATCTTTCTTTGTGCTTCAGCATATAGCTTTACTTCACTAGTAACAGGAACCTCTGAATAGTCTGCAGATGTTAAATTTATGCAACAGCCAATTCGAAGCTAAGTTTCCCAAAAACTATCAATATTTTCCTTCGCAGTTGTCGAATGACATATTTACATATTAGATTTCCTCAGTTTCAACCTGCTGACTGAAGTTAGCAGACACATGCAGTATCCATGAATTGATATATCTGAAGGTTTTACCATTATAGGATTCCTCTTGAGTTCAATTATTTTCCAACAACCCCTTTTGAGCATGATCGAGTGAAACAGCCTTATGTTGTTTATGTCTTTCAGATTATCCTAAAGCTTTCTTCAGTTCATTACACTGTTCAATAGCAACAATTACTGCCTTAACCCTTTAACTCCCAGATCCAATTTGTAATTCTCCTTACTGTCAGTCATACAATTCTTATAATGTTAGTTCATAGAATTTAGCATTGGATCAACTAATTATCCCCGAATTGATATTTTTCTTAAATCTTGTCACTTATTTGGTTGATAACATATTTATATTGTAAGGAGAAATTTGGTCTTGGTCACTCATGGGAGTTAAAGGAATAAATATAGCGCCTTAAATGGAATTTTTGTGACCATTAATATCTCTCACATTTGATTAATATTTATTTTATGTTTTTCTTTTTCAGAAATTATTACATGTCCATCATTTTCTGACTGCTCATATTGTGATTTTTTGAAGGCAGGAAATGTAGGTGTATATGTTTTTTTTCCATTTTTTTTCCCTCTTTAAATATGATACATATATGTGAGGATTTTTTGTGTCTTATTCTCATGAGAATAAAAAATGTTCATGTTATTATTTGCTATTCTCTTTTTTTCATGAATATCGTTTTGCTTTGAATATGAAACATAATGTTAAAGTAGCAAGATAGGTCACTAATTAAATTTGCATCAATCTTTACCCAGTAGTTCAATCCTTTGAATTCATACTGAGGAGTATAAATTGAATGTTGTCATCCTTCACTAGTGTTTGACACCATGTCTTATTATGTTGCACCTGGCAGCTGAAATGCATCTAAAGATTAAAAAGTTGCTTTGGTCGTTACAGGTGTAATGACCAATATAGGATGCAACTGGTCGCTGTAATGCAAGGTTCTGTATTTGTGACCCTCCATATGATTTTTGGGAGAAGGGCGATAGCAAGCTCACAACATGCTTCTACTTAAAAATACTTGTGTTTATAATTATCAACTTCCTGATTAGCAAAAACAAAGTTGGAACATGTGGCTGCGAATGAGTTGCATTAGGATTTAAAGCAGACACTTTAATTACTTTTTTTCATTCATGTGGAGGTTACTTTTGATGATGTTTGTAGCATGTTGAAGCACAAAATTTTACTCAGTTCTGGAAAAATTGTGACGATTGTGTAAACAATTCAACATGTTCAAGATATTCATAAACTGCCATCACATATAGCTATTAACAGCCAATTTGTTCAGTTTCTGTAAAAGTATATCTCATCAGATGACCAGAGTGACTTGTAGGGGATGATAAAAATAATGAAAACCATCATGGCCCAAATCATTTTACAACTGCTTAAATGGTGAAATTTAAAATTTTTCATATCCAGCCCAATCATGGATTTTTGGAATAAGGAGACCCTAAATTGTATAAAAAATAGTAATCTGAAAGTTGACTTTGTGGGAAACGGCTAAGAGAGGCTGTTTATTTTTGTCCAATGAGAAGTGTGTGAAAATAGCTGGCACGCCGAAAGATTTAAAATAATTTGAGTAACATGTATTCCCAGGGCTCGAACTTAACTTTTGAAGTTAATAGTCGAATGGCTAGTACATGATCAGGATTCACTAGCCAAAAATGCATTTCTACTAGGCAAGTGTACTGCACAAAACTATCATTTTTATAGATTAAACACACACAAGAAAATGTAACACTGCTGTTGCTATCAAACTGTAATCAATTTATTATACAACTGTACATAAAATTCATTGTATGTGTTCATGCTTGTTCATTATTCCAATTACCTCGACAACAATAAAACCCAACTGTACATGTACTGCTGCAGACATTACTTCTTTGTGTGACTTAAGCTTCTAGCTGCAAACAGCAGCTGCTCATTCAAAATGCCTAGTACCCTAGTAGTGTTCAGTATTATAAAACAGTTAATTAGGTGTTCCCAAATGGTAGGAATGATCATTGAAGGCAATGATCAGTCCATCAATGTAGGCCGTCTGCTCCGTTCTGACTCCTCCAGCCAGCGCCCAACTGCAAGAACTGCAGTAGTCTTCATGAGAAGGTCCACTGATAGCTATTCTCATCAACTCATCAATAGTAGAAACATTCAAGGTTGACCTCCAGTCAGTCATGATTCTGTTCATGCAAGAGTTCCCCGCTAGCAGCAAGCAGTCTGGCAAGGAATTACAAGACATAGTTCCACTAAAATTAGCAGGTTTGGATAATCATCTTTGCAAAACATAAATTTGTTCTTCCAGAATTCGCTTTGCCTCAGTTCAAGTTCTGCTCTAACTCGCTGTACATGGAATTAAAGACTCATCCATTCATCAAGACAGTCATGCAGACTGAAGTTGTGCTGCTCTAGTGGTACCTGAAAATGACCATGTACTGTCTGGATTTCATTTTCGCCATGTAAGAGCAGCCGATGCCTGTCTGTAACTGGCCAACCTCGGTGGTTTGTCAAGACAGCTGCTGCTGACAATACTGGATCTGTTTCCATCCTCCAAACCTCTCTTGGATGAATGTCATGGCAGCATTCACCGCAGATGCCTGGATAGCATTAATAGCCTGCCTGTCTGCATCCCTTTGAAGCTCTATGCCCTTAAATGTGTTGCCATCCCCTACTTCCGTAAGGAAAGAGTTTAGTTGCTGACCAGGTCTTTCCTTGAAAGATTCAAGTTTTGGTAAAAGGGCAGTTAAGTTATCTTGAACTCTTTAGATTGTTATTCCATCCTCCTGGAAGCTAAGACTCACTTTGGAAAGTGCATCTACGATGTCAAGTAACAGATGCATGATGGCAACAAATTTGTAGCTTGTGAATTTTTGCTGTAATTCACAGCCCTTCCTTGCATCTGGTTACTGGCATCCCTTGCTTGTGAGGTATGTTGGAAGTGCAAAACTACAACTTGAAAGTTCTTTGATAAGAGAATATTCAGTGCTCTTTGCAAATGTGGTACCCACCTTGTACCGTCTGCTTTGATTGCCTTATATGCTCGCACTTCCATACTCTAAGCTAGTTCTTTAAGCTCACGGACTGCCTTTGCAGAATAATGATAGTGCTTCCAAATACCTTGAAGCATTTCTTTGACATCTTTAAGAACTGGAACATCTGACAAGGTGTCTGCAAATGAAAGTTCCAACCTATGTGCAACGCAGTGTACCTTAATAATGTGAGGAATTTCTTGTTTAAGCAAGCCATAAACACCACTTATTTCTCCAAGAATAACATTTGCTCCATCTGCTCCCAGGGCCACTGTCTTCTCTTTCCAATCCCTACACATCTCTGTCATAGCAGTTTCCACAGCTGCTTTGATTCCAGGTGCTTTGCTGTTTTCACAAGCCTTCAGCCCCACAAATAAATTTTCTATCTCACCTTTAACCAAATGACATGCATAAACATCTTCTACCTCACGTACTCCAACATCACATGCACTGTCTGCCATTACAATTATGAACTTTGATGACTGAAGCTTGCTTGAAAGTTCATGCTTTAACGACCGTAGGAACTTTCGTTTCGATAAAGATTGGCATGTTGAAGAATCATCAATTGCTCTCTTTGAAGTGGAAGTTGTAGATGTTTGAGATGATTCAGAGGATTTTGATGACGACAGAAATGCCCTGATATCCATACTTAACGAGAGCAATCACGCGTGGCATTTCAGGAGCAATCACGCGTGGCATTTCAAAATGGCGGACAAGCGTTTTTTTGATAGCATTGCATCATCGGTATGTGACTTGATCCCATGTTTCCTCGATCAAGCAAGTCAATATGGCGGCGAACGAACACGGACTTGTAACGAAACAAAGAATTATTTTTCGAATATAGAGTTAATTTTTCTTTTTTTATTTCATGCCAGTTGTTGAAATGAAAGAATTTTGAAAATGTTTGAGGACTTAAGTTATTTATAGAGGCGAAAATTAACTAGCCAAGATGGCTAGCAGATGAGAAAATCCACTAGCCAAAACTCAAAATCTACTGGTATTTGGCTAATAGACCACCGCTAAGTTCGAGCCCTGATTCCTTAAATCTCACCAGAGGAAATTTGAAACTAACAAAACTCAAGACAAAGAAGAACCTGTGGATAAGATTTTTTGCAAAATGGATGTACTTCGTAAATGAGAGCTAGTAACATTATTTTGTTATGTCCATAACAAAAAGTCTTTTTTTTGTTTTCTCTGAAATTAAAAATCAGTTTTTTGTCAGCTTGGCTCCTTTTTACTTTTTAGGAGCCTAAACTTGAGTGTTGTAAATTACCAAAACCGTGTAAAACACAAAAAAAAAAAAAAGCGTACTTTATGCTACAGACATGACATTACAGACATTACATTATGGACATTATATTATGGACATTATGACTGCATGACTTTTATTATGGTAATTCTTTTGGGAGAAATAAATGCTACATACATACCAATTTTGTTCAAATGTATCACATCCAAATTTTCAGTGCTTTTAACTAAACACTAATATCAATAACCATAACAACAACTGTACATTAGCAGTAACAATGCAATGCTGACTTGAGGAGTATAAATTTTCAAGAAGTTTGAGTCTAAGTGTGAATTAAGTTTACTGGGAGACATATTATATTTAGAGTCTGAGTACCCTCTTTTATAATATCTGAAGATAACAAATTAAAATATAACATGCCATGTTTCAGAAATGTAGTTTAAAACAAGCAATACTTCAACTTTCAAAGGCCATTGCACTGATAATACTATAGAGAAAGTTATCAATTCATACAGTTCAGTGCAGTGTAACTTTCCAAAATAGTATCAACTGGCTTATTGAGAGTCAATGAATAGTACTCTTACAAAAAGTTCAGAACAATCCAAGTTTCGTAATTAAAGCAGTGTTGAACTACTGCGATCTGCAGTTAGTTTGATCATCTATTTGCAAACAATTTCTTTTCAAAGATATTTAAAAAGCCTCTCAATATGTGG
Organism: Pocillopora meandrina; assembly: GCA_942486045.1. NCBI lineage: Eukaryota > Metazoa > Cnidaria > Anthozoa > Scleractinia > Pocilloporidae > Pocillopora > Pocillopora meandrina. Next base: position 169,050 of record CALNXJ010000141.1, read on the forward strand.
AACTACAGTAGACTCTTCTCTTGTGGACAATATCAATATTGCTCCTCAGAGGCCAGTTAAATGTTTTGACAACTTTGTGAAGAAATTTGATTTCAACCTCATTATCAACCCAGTAAAGGCTCTTCCAATATAAAACTCGGTGTCACTCTAGAAAACTGTACTGTATCTCAAAAATCAAGAACTAAAAGACAGCAGAAACACTAGTTAGAACATGCTCAATAAAATGGAATTGTAAGGAGCAAGCTCCATATGGGATACTCCACCTACCACAATTACATGTACACCTAAGTGTGATATTAATGCTTTGGTTATCAGCCCAACCAGAAAAGAGAATTAACCTTTAACTCCCAAGATCTAATTGTTAATTCTCCCCTCTAGCTGCTACACATTTCCTTTGCAAATTAGTTGTGAGAACTTGGTGCTATATCAAGATAGCAGCTTCTACCTGATAAGTTTGAATATTCTCATCACCTGTTTCCTGAATAATGTATGAATGTGTAGGGAGAAGTTTTATGTTAATCACTCCTGGGATTTAAAGGATTAACTTGTTATTGGGCCTGATTAAGATAAATATATCGGTTCTGACAAAGTCAATTATAAAAAGTTCCTAAATAAACAAAAAATATTTACTTATTTTTACCAATGTAAAAAAGAGTTCCACAGTGTGATGTCTGTAACAAAAATTTTGTAATGTCCACAACAGGAAGTTTTTAGCTCAAGCTCAAATCTAACTACAGAATAAGGGATACAACTAGATTTTAATAAAGCTATGAAGCAGCCTTGTTCTTATTATTTTAAATGATCTATGTCTGAATAGTCAATTCACTGGGAAAAAAGTGTCAAGTGAACACAAAAAAATTTTAGGTTGATTTTTTGTAATGTCTGTAACAGAGTTTAACACAAAAATTTTGGAAGCCTTTGTTATAGAAAGAAAGATTTCTTTTCTGTTGATGGTCAAGTACCCTGTGAGGAATGTTTGTACAAATTATAAATTGAAAACTGTGTAAAATAAGTTTGTTAAGGAAATTAGTTTCCAAAAAATTGGTCTATAATGTAATGTCTGTAACATGGAATTGCCCTCACAATTCTAGAATGGTATTGAATATGGTTGACGTAGAACCAACGTGTTTATTGAGTAAGGTGTAGAAGGAGATGAATATGTAACAAAAGGTTTCAAAACTGAATGCTTATCCAGCTTGTTAAACACAAGCTGTGACTTTAGTGGAGTCACAGGATAGCGAGTGACCAGGAGCATAAAACGAACGCACAAACAACAGACGTATAACAAAGTTTTCCAACCAACTTACAAATTTATTCTTACGATAATCGACGGTAGCGAAGATACGTAGCGATGGCTTCAAAGCACAACAATAGCGTGATACAATTTGATGTGATGTGGTTCGAACTAAAGGGAATTAAAAATAAACCTACGTAACTTACATTGTACCGTATATCGATTGTGCATAACGACAATGAAATCAACTAAGCCTTTATCTAATAGAAACCGATGTAAACAGAGTAACGAAATCATGCAACAATTATAACAAGTAAAAAAGACTTACTTTGGTTTAGCTCCTAGCTTGATAGCATATAACCCAATGATAGCGACAATAGCGAGATAGCTTGCTCTTAAATAGCGAAGATATAAACTCGTTGTACAACGATAGCATGTGACTTTCGCAAGAAACCCGTAACCTGATAAGTACACGTGTAATATAATAGCTACGGCTACTGGAAAACGTGATCAAATGTTAACACTACAACTTTACGTAATCAATCGAGTTACCCTTGCGAAATGGCTTTTGGAATTCCTAGGAATTGCTAGGAAAATCCTAGGAATTCCTAGGAATAAAGGTGTGAATTTTCACGGTAAATTCGGACTGGGAATTCCTAGAATTCCTAGGAATTCTTAGGAATTCCCAACCATAACAACTCTGGTTCTAAAAACCTAGAAGTTCCTAGAAATTCCCAGAAATTCCCAGAAATTCCCAGAAATTCCAAGTTTATAGCCAACAGGACTTGAATTCCTAGGAATTCTAGGAATTCCAACTCAGAGAAACAATGACTTTCCCTGAAAAGCTGTAAATCTAAAAAATTCCTAGAAATTTCTGGGAATTTTTGGGAATTTTTAGGAATGTTTAAGAATTACTGGAAATTTTAAGCAAGGATTTGAGGCTAATGATATAAAATAAATACTTTAAATTAAAAAATGAAATTTATTTAGAAGCTTAATTAAGGCCTACATGTAAAATATTTTTGATTAATTATTAACATCAATGTGTGGTAATATTAGGATGGAATTTGATTTATTTTTCTTTTCTTGAAAACTTCATATGGATTAATCCTCAATTACAGCTATTCATATAAAATAGTTCTAATCAATCATTAAATTTGGTTTGACACAAATTGTGAATAAAATCTGTTGATTCTTTTCCATAAAATACAATATCTTAAGTTATATTTATATAGTTATATTCTTGGGAGTGAAGGGGCTAATTACAGACAAATAAAATTGATTTTTTGATTAAAATCTTGTTGTAACTGTAACAATAAATTAGAATGAAGTTATCCTAAACTGCAAACTTAGCTGCTGTTTGTACTGTTTGTATTTTTTTTCCTGGGCTCACAATGAGTTGGCCTTGAATGAGGTTGTCAACAAGAACCTTGACCATTTTGTATCTGGATTCCTTGACATCTGAATTTGAAAAAAAATAATATATTAAAATATGTATATTTAAAGCTCAGACCAGGCTTTTAAGATGGCTATGAGGAAAAGGGCATTCATTGGATTCTCAAATTGAGAAATCTCTGTTATATTGATTGACTTTTTGTATTGGAGTTAGTACATCTCTCTCATGGATTTTACTAAAAAAGGGCTGAATACATTATTTTGTTTTTACCAAGGAGGGCTTCTTTATGTACTAAGGTTTGTTATGAATCTTGAGTGTTCCCAAACGTGACTAGAGGAATCTTGAAACCTTACTGATAGGTTTATTTCATTGTAAAGCATAAGCTTAAGAAACTGCGGCATGCAAGTGACCGATTCGATTCTCAGAATTATTCTAGTTTCAGTTGCGCCGAGCGTTATGTAAGCTTAATTCAACCCGCTACATCTATTCTTTTATAAGATTTTGATCACAACGAATATCGCAATTTTTACTCACCACAAACTTTCAAAATCGTAGCTTTACAGATGGCCACTCGACCCTTGTTTGTACCGGTCCATATGTCAACTGTTGTCCCTTCTTTTAACTCCACTTTCTTCTCTTTTACAACACTCACGCTATTCTCGTTTTCCCATTGAACCACAATAAAAGCTATCTTTAGAAATGTTATATTAAGCAAAACAGTTGAGAAAAGCGATCAACCGATGAAAAGTACATTCAAAGATGAGCGCCAAATGGAGTCTTCTTTGTTTCCGATCACGGGCATGATCACGTGGATCTTTTAGGACTTGTCATTGGCTAGCAAAGTGAATCCGCTGGCTTGCCGATTGCAGTGTTAAGAGAAGCGCCCAACTTTATACTGACTTCTCCGACCGGTTCTCTGCTTCTAGAAGATGGATAGCTTGGTGATATAAATAAAGATGTGGGCTCACTCTATGTAGAAATAATCGACAAGAATCGATCGTATTACAAATGCACGATTTGTGGCCGAAAGTTGTCGAGGAAACAAAGACTCGAAACTCACTTGAGTTGTGTTAATGGCAAAGGTGAGAAATAATACAAGCCAATCACAGTTTTGAATGCGACTACAAATCGTCTTTTACCCTCATATTTATAAAAGAATGATACCGCATTCGGAAGTGTAAGAGATACATAGATGATCCCAGTGTACCAGTACCTAAATCTATAAAGCTTGACCGTAGCAAGCGTTCAGCAACACGTTCCAACACCGCCATCTCGATTCCTCAGTCAGTCGTTTTCACTGAACTTAAAGCAGTATTGACAACAGAGTAGAGTGCGTCTTACAAAGGAGAAACATTTGTACAAGAGACAGGAGTAGCTATATGCGACTACAGAGGTGCGTTGGAACTCTGGTCCACAAATAGTTATGCACTGCCCGAAGTATAAAACAATTTTGTTGATAGCTGACAGACGGAGAAGAACAACAAGTAAACTTAAGAGCTGTTATTATTGAAGTGTGACTAGCACTTTTCATTTTTATATAAAGAAGGACTTGTAATTTGCACCAAAAATAAAAAGATGTAATATTTTTTGGGAGATCCAGTGATTGGGACATTTAAGAAATTAAGTTATGAAAGGAAACTTGGTTGGTACTTCTCACTACTAACAAGTCTTGTTGACAAATATTTTCAGATCAGAGTTTCAAATAAAGTAAATTGAAGACGTCATATAAAAGGTGTTTTTCCTCAAAGGGTACATTGACTACCTCTGTCTTGTCTGCATGCCAAATGTTTGCAAAGTGTGTGGATGATCCACAAGTATTGGAACTCTTACAAAAATGTTTTGTAAGAATAAAAACAGCAAAACAAATTACAGCAGTTAGTCATGAAAAAAGAGCAAAAAACTGAAAAAAAAGCAGCAACAACAATCATGAAAAAAGAAAGATTAATTAGGTGTTGAATTTGTTTGTCTAAGGCATGAAATTTCTACTAAAAGTATTGTCAACAAAAAGTCTCTGACAGCGTTTGAGGCAACTGAGCTTGACTGTTCCAAGGTTTTCTAACAAAGGCAACCAGTAATGTAGGTTAGGGAAGTAAGATAACAATGTAATTATTGTTAATTATTGTGGAAGTTGGCAATTTCCATTTAACATAACTGACAGCTGGTTCATGAGAAAATCCATATTAATGTAAAGATTTACTAAAACTTAGTTTGAGTAATAAATTTCATGATCTTTAAGTTATAAACATGTACATGTATGTATATCTCTTGGTAAGTTTTGTATAGCATACCTTTTATTGAGCCAAAGTTTTAAGCCTCTGAAATTACTCTTTTTCTTAAAACCTTCACATTCAAGGTATTGAGAATTTCTTAGAATTTATGTGGACCTCAGGGTATTAAAATTGCCTCAAATTCAATTCCCAGAAATTCCCAAGAGTTCCACACTTCTTAAATTATAGGTCGTTTGTAAAGCTAAGAATTCCTAGGAATTCCTAGGGATTCCAAGTCCTCACAAAACTGGAGTCTTCCTTTCCCAGAAATTCCCAGTAATTCCAAGCTTTTTAAATCAGAGTTAATTTGCATAGTTGGGAATTTTTGAGAATTCCTAGGAATTCCTAGGAATTCCCAGAAATTCCCAGAAAACTGGGAATTCAGTTTGCAAGGGTAATCATAAATGATAAAAAAAGGATATAAAAATAGAACGTTTCGAAACTAACACAAGCATGAATGGGTGATTTTTTCTAACAATAGCATAAACAATAACTTTCTATGAAGCTATTGTTTCTTAACTCCGCCTGAACAATTAATGAGCTAGAGTGATATTTCCTGAGGAGGAAAGCCTGCATAATCTATGACCTATCAAAGCTCTCCAGAGTACAGTTAACTGCTAGCGTAACAGATCAATATATTTTTCGCTACTGTTAGTAAATGTGGCGAGAAGAATTGGCATTTTGCATGATGTGTTAGTGTGTTGTGTGTATGTTATCACCTTTAATTGTCCCTGAAATCATATGGAGGGTCACATTTGGTCAGCCTTTGTGAATCATGGTGGTTTTTGTTGTTGTTGTTGTTGTTGTTGTTGTTTTTTTTTAATTCTAGTTGACTTTTGACAATTATAAATGCATAAAGGGGGTGTAAAGTTTCTAAAGAAACTGTGGTGCTGCCTCAGTGGGAGATTATACCAGGATAATTTGGTATTATCAATAAAGTTGATAAGGTTCAAAAAGATGACATTAATTTTTGAGTGTTAGCCCTTCGTCAGCACAATTGGGCTGACAAACGAATTGTCAGCTTTTAAACTTATCACAGTGGCAAATTTACATTATCAACTCAGTTGATAATATGAAATTAATTTGATATAATTATATAATGTTGCCGTTAATACCACTTATAACCTTAGGGCACCTGTTAGTGCCCTTATTTGTGACTGTCATTGTGTTTCATAACTGATATATAGTGCTGTTGTTCTGCTGCTTCCCTTTTCAGACTCTCTGACTAATTATCCCTGATCCAAGGGTTATTTTCTTGAACTGAAGAAACTATATACAAGGTAAGAGGACTTGCTGCCCTTTTTTTCTCCCACTTTTGAAACTTGCCTCCGTTTTGTCAATCTGTAAATAATCCTTTAACTCCCATGAGTGACCAAGACTTAAAATATCTGAAGATAACAAATCAAAATATAGCATGCAGTGTTTCAGAAATGTAGTTTAAAACAAGCAATACTTCAACTTTCAAAGGCCATTGCACTGATGATTTTATCGAGAAAGTTGTCAATTCATACAGTTCAGTGCAGTGTAACTTTCCAAAATAGTATCAACTGGCTTATTAAGAGTCAATGAATAATACTCTTACAAAAAGTTCAGAACAATTTAAGCTTAGTAATTAAAGTAGTGTTTAACTACTGCAATCTGCAGTTAGTTTGATCATTTCTTTGCAAACATTTTCTTTTTGAAGATATTTAAAAAGCCTCTCAATGTATGATAGACTTGGAACATTGAAATGTCCGGTGGCTTTCAGCTCTTTGGAGCCACAGTAGACTCTTCTGTTGTGGACAATATCAATATTGCTCCTGAGAGACCAATTAAATGTTTTCACAACTTGGTGAAGAAATTTGAGTTCAACCTCAGTATTAGTAACCCTAAGGGCTCTTTCAATGTAAAATTCAGTGTCACACTAGAAACCTGTACTGTGTCTCGAAAAGCAAGAACCAAAAGACAGTAGAAATGCTAGTTAGAGCATGCTCAATAAAATGGAATTGTATGGAGCATGCTCTATATGGGATACTCCACATATAACAGTTACTTGTTCACCCAAGTGTAATATTAATGCTTTGGTTATCAGCACAACCAGAAAAGAATTAACCTTTAACTCCCAATATCTAATTGTTAATTCTCCCTCTAGCTGCTACACATTTCCTTGTAAATAAATTATGAGAACTTGGTGCTAGATCAAGACTAAGCAGCTTCTACCTGATGAGTTTGAATATTCTCATCACCTGTTTCCTGAATAATGTATGGATTTGTAGGGAGACGTTTTACATTAATCACCTCTGGGAGTTAAAGGGTTAACGTGTAATTGGGCCTGATTAAGATAAATTTATCGGTTCTGACATAGTCAATTATAAAAAGTTCCTAGATAAACAAAACTATTCTTTCTTACCAGTGTAAAAAAAAAAGTTCCACAGTGTAATGTCTGTAACAAAAATTGTGCAATGTCCATAACAGGAAGTTTTTAGCTCAAGCTCAAATCTAACTACAGAATAAGGGATACAACCAGATTTTAAAAAGCTGGTAAGCACTAAAACATGGAACGACCTAAAACCACCTAAAACCATCCATCTTCAACCACCTCAAAATTTTCAACAACGACCTACAACCACCTCAAAAATATCTACAGTCACTCACAAACTATCTAAAACCATCCAAGACAAGGCATAAAACAAGCAGACATTTTGGCTCACGTTTCATTTGATTACGTAATGGTCCAAGGCGGTGTTTTTCTCCATTTATAATCTCAGCACTGGAACACTGCAGGGTACAAAAAGCCAAGTCAAGTCAGTCTTGACCACTTTGTTATTTTTTTGTAACTTGATAGTTCATTTTGAAAAGTTCTTTAGGTCTTTTACTACTGAGGTGATAGAAAATATAATTGGCGTGCTCTTGCATTTCATTTCATGAGATGGTTGATTAAACATGGGACCAGGAAGAGTAAGATTTCAGGGGGAGGTGGAGGTTTCATTTGATTCTCGTATTTCATGTACGTGACATGTCGTTTCGCCTTATTTAATACATTTATGCCTTGTTTGAGATGGGTTTAGACAGTTTTTATGAGTGGCTGTAGATGTTTTTGAGGTGGTTTTAGGTCATTGTTGAAATTTTTGAGGTTGTTGTAGATGGTTGTAGGTTGTTTTAGGTGGTTTTAGGTTGTTCCATGTTTTAGTACTTACCTAAAAAGCTATGAAGCAGCTTTGTTCCTATTATTTTAAAATAATTTTTGTCTGGATAGTCAATTTACAGGGGAAAAAAAGTGTCAAGTCAACACAAAAATTGTAGGTTGATTTTTTTGTAATGTTCATAACAGAGTTTAACCAAAAAATTTTGGAAGCCTTTGTTAAAGAAAGGAAAGTTTCTTTTCTGCTGGTCGCGTACCCTGTGAGGAATGTTTGTGCAAATTATACATTGAAAACTGTGCAAAATAAGTAATTGTTAAGGAAACTAGTTTCCAAGAAATTGGTCTATGAATGTAATGTCTGTAACATAGAATTGCCCTCATGATTCTCGAAGTCATGATGCATGGCACATTTCGTTTCAAAGAAACAGGGGTCAAAGTGACTTTTAAGACTTTATTATGTCCTTACAATCATAGAAAAATTGTGCTGGTGGATTTTACTGATAAAAATAGAATCTTAGATATGGTTAATGATAGAACTGAAGTGTTTATTGAGTAAGGTGTAGAAAGAGATGAATATATGTAATGAAAGATTTCAAAATTGAATGCTGGTCCAGCTTGTAACACAAGCATGCATATGAATGGGTGATTTTTTTTCTATTAATAGCATAAACAATAACTTTCTATTAAGCTGTTGTTTCTTAGCTCTGCCTGAACAGTTAATGAGCTAGAGTGATATTCCCTGAGGAGGAAAGTCTGCATAATCTGTGACCAATCAAAGTTCTCTAGAGTACAGTTTGCTACTAATATTACAGATCTGTATATTTTTCAGTACTGTTAGTAAATGTCACGAGAAAAATGGGCATTCTGCACAATGTGTTGGTGTGTTGTGTGTGTGTGTTATCACCTTTGTCCCTGAAATCATATGGAGGGTCACATTTGGTCAGCCTTTGTGAATCATGGTGGTTTTTGTTGTTGTTGTTGTTTTTTTTTTTTAAATTCTCGTTAAATTGTGATAATTATAAATGAATTAAGTGGGTAAGTTTCTAAAGAAACTGTGGTACTGCCTCGGTGGGGGAGTAAACCAGGATAATTTAGTATTATCAATTGAGTTGATAGTGTTTAAAAAGATTACATTTTGAGTGTTAGGCCTTCGTCAGAGCAATTGGGCTGACAAACAAATTGTTAGCTTTTAAACTCGTCACAGTAGCAAATTTACATTATCAATTAACTCAGCTGATAATATGAAATTACTTTGATATAATTATATAATGTTGTGGTTAATACCACTTATAACCTTGGGCACCTGTTAGTGCCCTTATTTGTGACTGTCATTGTCTTTCATAACTGATATATAGTAACTGTTGTTCTGCTGCTTCCCTTTTCAGACTTTCTGACTTTATCCCTGATTCAAGGGTTGTTTTCTTGAACCCAGGAAACTCTATACAAGGTAGGTGGACAAACACTGCTTTTTTTTTTCTCATTTTTGAAAATTGCCTTTGTTTTGTCAATCTGTACTGACCCTTTAATTGCCATGAGTGACCAAGACAGAATTCCTCCTTACAATATCAACACAATATCAACCAGAAAAGTGATGAGAGTGAAGAAAAATATAAATTTGGGGATAATTAGTTGATCCAATACTAAATTCTCTGAACTAACATTATAAGAATTGTATGGTTGGGAGTAAGGAGAATTACAAATTTGATGTGGGAGTTAAAGGGTTAATAATTTATTTGCTGGGATTAATTGTGTCCTGTTTGCATATGTTTAGAATTCTGCATGCTCTCATTTCACTCATGTCTATGTGAGTATTAATTATTTTGCCCCTTAATGTTATGTCAAGAACTATTCATTATATTACTTACCTATTTAATTATGTTGTGATCGATGGTTGTGATTATGTTTGGCTACAAACAAGTGGAAATGCTCTTAGAAAATGTTGCTGAAATTCTGGTGGTCCTTTTAATATACTGCTGGTTTAGTTACTGAGTACAGCTTGGTTTGTAGAGTGCTTCAACTGAAAGTTGACTTATGATCATTAACATAATTGAGAGACTTAATTTTATGCTGATTGAGTCATCTCTTTGGTTCCTGTGTTGGGTGGTCACTGGGTCACTGATTAAGACTTATTAATTTATTTAAAATCAAAGTTTAAGCTCCCCTCCTAAAACAGGAATATGGAAGATCTTGTGCAGAGAGCTGGTTCCATCCTTGACAAAGTACATATGGATTAGAAATTATCACCCCATGCTTGCATGTCATGGGAAATTAGTACATGCATGCAAACTGCCTATCATAGGTTTTGCCAAGTTAAACCTAACTTAAGTCCTTCAAGTTGCCCTTTGGTAATTAGCAGCTACAGGTTAGATTACTTTTGATGATGTTTGTAGCATGTCAAACGACAAAATCTAACCCAATGCTGGACGAATCACAAAGATCATGTAAACAATCCAAAATGTTGTGGATTAGGAGACCCTAAATTGTTTAAAAAATAGTAATCTGAAAGTTGACTTTGCGGGAAATGGCCAAGAGAGGCTGTTTATTTTTGTCCAATGAAAATTATATGAAAATAGCTGGCATGCTGAAAGGTTTAAAATGATTTCAGTAAGACACATGTATTCCTTAAGTCTCGCCAGAGGAACAAAACTAATAGAACTCAACACAAAGAAGAACTTGCAGAGAGGATTTTTTCCAAAATGGGTGTACTTTGTAAATGAGAGCAAGTAATATTATTTTGTTATGGACATTACATAACGTTGGTAACAAAAACAGTCCTCTTTTTTTGTTTCTCTGAAATTAAAAACCAGTTTTTTTTGTCAGTTTGGCTCCTTTTTTACTTTCTAGGGGCCTATAGCTAAACTTGAGTGTTTTAAATTACCAAAATCCTGGAAAAACACAAGAAAAAATAAAGCCCACATTATAATTATTATGGACATTATGACCGCATGACTTAAATTATGGTAATTCTTTTGGGAGAAATGAATGCTACATGCATACCAATTTTGTTCAAATTTGTCACATCCAAGTTTTCAGTGCTTTTGACTTAATACTAATAACAATAACCATAACAACAGCTGTACATTAGCAATATCAACACCATGCTTACATGAGGAGTATAAATTTTCAAAAAGTCTAAGTCTAAGTATGGATTAAGTTTACAGTTTTCCCCTTTTCAGGCAGTAACTGGTAACATTTACTGCCTGTGGTACCTCTTATTACCATTTAAAATTGCTTGGAATTCTTGAAATTTAAAATGTAAATTAAAGGATTGCTTTACCAGTTTTAAAATTTATTTTACCTGTAATGCTTAAAATAAGGGAGAACACTGAGTTTACTGAAAGACTTATCATATTTAGAGTCAGTACCTTCTTTTATAGTATCTGAAAAAACAAATTAAAATATAACATGCAATGTTTCAGAAATGTAGCTTAAAACAAGCAATATGTCAACTTTCAAAGGCCATTGCACTGATAATACTATAGAGAAAGTTGTCAATTCATACAGTTCAGTGCCTTGTAACTTTCCAAAATAGTATCAACTGGCTTATTGAGAGTCAATGAATAGTACTCTTACAAAAAGTTCAGAACAATCCAAGTTTAGTAATTAAAGCAGTGTTAAACTACTGCAACCTTCGGTTAGTATGATCGTTTATTTGAAAACATTTCTTTTCCAAGATGTTTAAACAGCCTCTCAACACATGAAAGACCTGGAACATTGAAAGGTCCAGTGCCTTTCAGCTCTTTGGAGCCATAGGAGACTCTTCTGTTGTGGAGAATATCAATATTGCTCCTCAGAGGCCAGTGAAATGCTTTGACAACTTGGTGAAGAAATTTGATTTCAACCTCATTATCAGTAACCCTGAGGGCTCTTCCGATGTAAAACTCGGTATCTGCACTAGAAAGCAAGAACCAAAAGACAGCACAAACACCAGTTAGAGCATGCTCAAGAAAACTGAATCATACATAATTTACATTATCAACCCAGCTGATAATATGAAGTTACTGTGATATAATTATATAATGTTGCCGTTAATACCACTTATAACCTTAGAGCACCTGTTAGTGCCCATATTTGTGACTGTTATTGTCTTTTATAACTGATATATGGTAACTGTTGTTCTGCTGCTTCCCTTTTCAGACTTTCTGACTTTATCCCTGATTTAAGGGTTATTTTCTTGAACCCAGGAAACTCTATACAAGGTAGGAGGACTTGCTGCTGCTTTTTTTTCTCTCATTTTTGAAAATTGCCTTCATTTTGTCAATCTTAATTAACCCTTTAATTGCCATGAGTGACCAAGACAGAATTTCTCCTTACAATATCAACACAATATCAACCAGATAAGTAATGAGAGTAAAGAAAAATATAAATTTGGGGATAATTAGTTGATTCAATACTAAATTCTTTGAACTAACATTATAAGAATTGTATGGTTGGGAGAAAGGAGAATTACAAATTTGATGTGGGAGTTAAAGGGTTAATAATTTATTTGCTGGGAATAATTGTGTCCTGTTTCCATATGTTTCTACATGCATCACGATTTGAAATCATTCTCGGTCTCTATTGGCTATCGGGATTTTTTTTTCAAATGGATTTGATCAACATAACACAATGTCAATTCATGTTTGACAGGTCATCCTGGTAAAGTCAGTTTCATGGCTACGGCACCATCGCCATTTGCGTCTACGAAAGAGACTACAAACTATGCAAGGCTATGCCGCCTCCTGGTGGACGTTGGATCTCAAGTGCTCCGGTCCACTTTTGACAAAATACATCCACCAGCGACTCTACATAAAGTTTTGGGAAGTACCTCAGTGCATTACGCTACATTGCAATCACTGTACAAAGGGAAGAAGAAAGTGCTTAATCCCATGCAATGGGGAAGGTTGTACCCTACTCACTCACCCGTGTCTTCTGCAGCCTTCGATATCACACTTCTAACGGTGCTTCTTAGAAATATCTGTGGTTTGGGCCCTCCTGCCAACGGATGGGATCGTCTTCCCTAGCTACAGACATAAGCATCGCAGATGATATCGCCAGAGTGAAGTATTACAGAAACACTGTATGCGGCCATGCATCTCAAGCCTTTGTGGATGACATTAGTTTCAGTGCTTACTGGCAGGAGATACGAGAAGCCTTGGTGAGACTGGGAGGAGCTCATCTTAGAGCTGAAATCGACAATCTTGAGCACGATTGCATGGATCCAGATGTCGAGGAGCATTATCGTGAACTGATGAAACAATGGAAGAAAGACGACGACAGCATCAAAGACAAGCTTGAAGAAATTGAAAGTAAGAAAAATATTGTGTACTGCCAATATGGATGAATCAGAAGACTAGAAAAGTGTATATTTCAGTATTTATTTCAGTTAACACGGCAGTGTAGGCTAGCTCATGATGTTTTAGTTTTAGTCGGAACTAGTTTCATTTTTGCGTTGTGTGCAAAATGAAGAACTAATCCAAATGTTGACACTATGTTTTCATTCGCAGTATTTTTGTCTGTTCGTGGGTACTCGTGTACAACTGTTGGAGTGCGTTTTTGTAATTTCTAAGCGTCTTATTGAGTTTGATCTATTCGGAATCGACTAGATATTGGTATACCTATCATTGTTTTATCTGCACCTAACGTGAAGCTGTGATATAAATTTGCTTATGAAAATGCGCATTTTTTTTTTAATTTTCAGATTCGCTGAAAAACGCGAAAAGCATTATGGAGAGAAACTTCAGAGACACAATTAAGAAGATAGAGATTGAAATGAAAGAGGTGAAAGAAAAGCTGAGTAGTCTGACGGCCTCAGCTGAAAAAAGCGGACAAGAAGGTTAGTTGGTAGAAAGAGCTACTCACAACAAAAAAATTATTAAGAGCGACAATGTTTTCTTGTGTTCATAACGCAGCTCACGTTCATCGCTGGATGTCGGCCAACACAGCATACTTTAGTTCTTTACTAGTGTAAGAACACACCCTACATGAAGGTTCTCTGTAATCCGTGGGATGCCACGGAATCTGAGATTTTCCGCCCTGGCTTCCTCTCGGATTTGATAGTGTTTTAATAGCACTCATACATGTGTATAATCGTAGGCGAGATAGGTTATAGTCTTATTTTAGTATTACCTTTCTTATAATGAACCTAACTTCCTAGAAGCGTTAGATGTGACCCACATATTTCTCAATGAAATAGCCAAATCCTTCCTCCTGGTGTATTGTGGATTATTCAATTCTGCATGGGAAAATAGTTAAATGAGGATCGTCTTGAGTAAAATGGGTTAGAATAAGATGTATGTGGATATTCTACATTTACTTCGAAAAAGACTGTAGGCAAAACTTCCCTCTTTATCGCAGGCGGGTCTCTAGATTTCTACAGCTTTTTTTTTTTTTTTGCATGATGAATCACCGCGGTGTAGGGTAACTCATGATGTTTTCATTTTGGACGGAACTAGTCACGTATTTGGAACATTATTCTTGTGTTATGTATGAAAAATGAAGATTAACCCAAATGGTCACACTGTGTTTTCATTGGCAGTATTTTTGTGTGTTGGTGGGTTCTCGTGTAAAACCACTGGAGTGCATTTTTGTGATTTCTAAGCGTCTTGTTGAGTTTGATCTATTCGGAATTGACTAGATATTGATATACGTATCATTGTTTTATCTGCGCCTAAAAGTGAATCTGTGATGTAAACGTGCGTATGAAATTCCTTTTTATCTTTCTTACATTTCACCTTCGCTAGGTGACCTCAGAGACACAACTGAGAAGATAGAGATTAAAATGAACGAGGTTTTACAGAGGCTTAGTAGCCAGACGACCACAGTGGAAAAAAGCACAAATGAAGGTTGGTTGCTTGAAAGTGCTACTCACAGATAAACTGAACTATAAACAGGGATTCTGTTAACTTGAGTACATAACACATCTTTTGAGCATTACTACATCGTTCGCTTAATGTCGGCCAATTTTACATTTTTTTAGTTAATGTATTGTTGTAAGAGCACACCCTGGCTACCAATCTACTCTGGCTTCAAATGAAGATACTGAGTAATGTATGGAATGAGAGGGATGGCACGGAATCTGAGGCTATCTCTGGGATTGGATAATTTTCTGACAGTACTCGTACACATTTAGCCGAGAAGGTTATTGTCTTACTCTAGTTTTACTTTTGTTAAGGACATAATGAGAAATGAAAGGGCAGAAAGGCGTTCTTTGGTTTTTGTTAATTAGTTCCTACATTGTCTCTTTTGACCGACAAGAATCTTACTGAGACTATCGGCTCCAATGTTATCAATATCTATCTCCCGAGTTTCACTATTAGAAACCGCTGAAGCCGAGCCATAAGCTTTTTTAGAATGTTATTTAAAATTTAGAAAAAACCGAGGAAGGGAAAAGGATCTTTCTAGTTAACTTTTAATGAATAAAGTGACTCTCACTCGGACTAAAAGTTCCAATGTTATTCCACGAAAGGGTCTCTTGACGAAATGAGAGGCGAAATGGCAAAGATGGACAGCGAACTAAAAGAAGTGAAAGAAAAGCTGTCTACTTTGGCAGCCCCAGTGGGAGAAAGCAAGGGTGAAGGTTAGTTGAATTATACAATAAAAGTTGTCCTGCTTAACCGCAAATTTAGCCTTAGTAAACATGTCCTGTATGTAAGAGCGAGAGAGAGTGAGAGAGATAATCCTATGTTAAAGAGATTCAGCTCTTTAATTTAAACAATCTCTGGAATAGTCTCTGCGGTGTACTTTCATTCCCTTCAATTGTTTAAACGTTCACTCGTTATTAGCCTGGAAACATTATATTTTTATTAAAATGTAGAACGATGTAAAAATAACGTACAGTTTTAACGAAAATATTGACGTTAAGTTCGACTCGATGTTAGAAACTAACAGAGTGGGTTCGACTGAATTTATAATCTAAATGGCTTTTGGTCAGTAAATTAACATGAATCATACATTGATACCTTTTCATCGTCCAAGTAATTTCTTTGGCAATGGTGTCGTACTCGTTCACTTATTTAAATTCAGTGCCGAATACCTAGTGGCATTAGATGTAATCCGCATATTTCTGAATAAAATAACCAAACCCTTCCTGCACTCATATTGTGGAGTATTCAATTCTACATGGGAAAATAGCTGAATGAGGATCGTCTCGAGTAAAATAGGTTAGAATGAGATGTATGTGGTTATTTTACATTTCCTGAGGAAAGGACTGTTGGCAAAACCTCCCACTTCATAGCAGGCGAGCCTCCGGTTTTCTGCAGCACTTTTGATGAAACCGCGCGACAAAGAAGGCAGAAAGGCGTTGTTTGGTTTTCATTTATTAGTTCGTAGTCTCGCTATATTCCGAAAAAGCCTTGCTCAGACTACGGCTCCAATAATATGAATACTTATCTCCCGAGTAATTTATTTTACAACAGATTTTCACTGTCAGACATCGCTAAAAACGAACAAACAGAGTAGGTTCAACTTAATTGAAAATCTAAATGGCTTTTAAATTAGTAGGCATGAATCATACACTTAAACCTTTTGCATCGTCAAAGTAATTTCTTTGGCAACGGTATCGTACTCATTCGCATATTTAAATTCAGTGCCGAATACCAGAGATGTACCACAATTTTCAATGCTGCATTCATTAGATTTATTACCTATTTTGCTACTGCTAGGTGTTTTTGATCCAACTGAGCTTATCAATGGAATTCGCCAGCTGTACAAGACTCGCGAGGGATGGCTCTCACCATTTCCATGGTGTGAAGAGTTTCAGTTTTTTCTTGGCAATATTTTTACAAGGCTTAAAGTGGTCAGAAGAAAGAAAACGAGAGGAGAAATCACTGACGTATTTGTTGACATGTCGTCAATACTAGACCCGTATGAAGAGTGTTCAGCGCCGAGAACAGTGTTGATTGAAGGAGAACCTGGTATGGGAAAAACCACCTATTGTAAAAAGTACGTCTACGACTGGGCCACAAAACAGCAAGCACCTCAAGGCTGCGGCTCAACAGCATTTAAAGTGGTATTGTTGCTGAAATGTCGAGATATCCACTCTGACGTTTGGGAAGCCATTGATGATCAGCTGCTGCCCCTAGGCATCGATGAAAAAGTCAAAGAACAATTTTTTCAGTTTATTCGTGAAAATCAGTCCAGCATTTTATTGATATTGGATGGATTGGATGAGTTACCATCCGGGAAATTGTCGATGTTTTCCAAATTAATTGAAGGAAGAGAACTCCCCAGATGCCACATAGTTGCAACAGCAAGACACGAAGCTGGAAAAGAGGTGAGAAAATGTTGTGACGCGCTGCTTCAGATCGAAGGATTCACTATAAAGCATGTGAAAGAATTTGTCACCAAGTACTTTAAAGAAAGGACGGATTTAGCCACCAAGCTCTCGCAACGGATGTCGCGAGATAAAAACCTAAGAGAAATAGCGGCCAATCCTCTAAACACAGCACTTCTTTGCCTTTTTTGCGAAGAGTTTGAGGGCACACTCCCCGAAAGCAGAGCTCAACTGTACTTGGATATGGTTGAATGTGTTTTGAGAAGATATAGAAAAAGGAAGGGACTACTAGAAACGATCGAAGACTTGACAAACTATTACAAACCGCAATTGAATCACCTTGGAAAGGTAGCGTTGAATGGTTTACTTGACGATAAGTTGGATTTTAATGAAAGTGAATTGAGAAACCATGCAAAAGACCTGACTGAATTTGGATTTCTGTCAGTGCAGCCTGGTGGCAGCAAACTGAGACAAACACTGCATTATGCCTTCTTACATAAAAGTTTTCAAGAATTCTTTGCAGCACTCTTCATTTGTTCTCAGATTCAAAGCAAGGAAATGAAACCTGAAGAACTAGTTTCCGATCCAAGGTATTTCGTTGAACTTAAACAAATACTTTTGTTTTCATGTGGAATTTTGGCCATGAAATGCAATGAACAAGTTGTGGCTCTTGTAAAGAGTTTAACAAATGAAGTCAACAAAAATAAAGGATGTGGTACAAAAATTGTATTGGAAGCCATCAACGAATCTAAAAGAGAAAAAAGCGATTTTCACTCGTATTTATCGAAGTCGTTTGGAACTGGTTTGAATCTGACCAATTTGAATTTGTTAAATAATGATATTAGTGATGCGGGTGCTACATGTATTGCTGAGGCAATCAAAGTGAACAAGACGCTAACCAATTTGGATTTGTCTTTCAATGGTATTAGTGCTGCGGGTGCCACATGTATTGCTGAGGCAATCAAAGTGAACAAGACGCTAACCAATTTGGATTTGTCTTGGAATCGTATTAGTGCTGCGGGTGCTACATGTATTGCTGAGGCAATCAAAGTGAACAAGACGCTAACCAATTTGGATTTGTCTGGGAATGATTTTAGTGCTGCAGGTGCTACATGTATTGCTGAGGCAATCAAAGTGAACAAGACACTAACCAATTTGAATTTGTCTGAGAATGATTTTAGTGCTGCGGGTGTTACATGTATTACTGAGGCAATCAAAGTGAACAAGACGCTAACCAATTTGGATTTGTCTCACAATGGAATTAGTGCTGCGGGTGCCACATGTATTGCTGAGGCAATCAAAGTGAACAAGACGCTAACCAATTTGAATTTGTCTCGGAATCGTATTAGTGCTGCGGGTGCTACATGTATTGCTGAGGAAATGAAAGTGAACAAGACGTTAACCAATTTGAATTTGTCTGGGAATGATTTTAGTGCTGCAGGTGCTACAAGTATTGCTGAGGCAATCAAAGTGAACAAGACGCTAACCAATTTGGATTTGCGAAAGAATGGTGTTAGTGATGCGGGTGCTACATGTATTGCTGAGGCAATCAAAGTGAACAAGACGCTAACCAATTTGGATTTGCGAAAGAATGGTGTTAGTGATGCGGGTGCTACAAGTATTGCTGAGGCAATCAAAGTGAACAAGACGCTAACCAATTTAAATTTGCGAAGCAATGGTATTAGTGATGCGGGTGCTACATGTATTGCTGAGGCAATCAAAGTGAACAAGACGCTAACCAATTTAAATTTGCGAAGCAATGGTATAAGTGATGCGGGTGCTACATGTATTGCTGAGGCAATCAAAGTGAACAAGACGCTAACCAATTTGGATTTGCGAAAGAATGGTGTTAGTGATGCGGGTGCTAGAAGTATTGCTGAGGCAATCAAAGTGAGCAAGACGCTAACCAATTTGAATTTGTCTCGGAATGATGTTAGTGATGCGGGTGCTAAATGTAATGCTGAGGCAATCAAAGTGAACAAGACGCTAACCAATTTGGATTTGTCTTACAATTATCTTAGTGATGCGGGTGCTACATGTATTGCTGATGCAATCAAAGTGAACAAGACGCTAACCAATTTGGATTTGTCTTACAATTATCTTAGTGATGCGGGTGTTACATGTATTGCTGAGGCAATCAAAGTGAAGAAGACGCTAACCAATTTAAATTTGTCTGGGAATGATTTTAGTGCTGCGGGTGCTACAAGTATTGCTGAGGCAATCAAAGTGAACAAGACGCTAACCAATTTGAATTTGTCTGGGAATGATTGTAGTGCTGCGGGTGCTACAAGTATTGCTGAGGCAATCAAAGTGAACAAGACGCTAACCAATTTAAATTTGCGAAGCAATGGTATTAGTGATGCGGGTGCTACATGTATTGCTGAGGCAATCAAAGTGAACAAGACGCTAACCAATTTAAATTTGCGAAGCAATGGTATTAGTGATGCGGGTGCTACATGTATTGCTGAGGCAATCAAAGTGAACAAGACGCTAACCAATTTGGATTTGCGAAAGAATGGTGTTAGTGATGCGGGTGCTACAAGTATTGCTGAGGCAATCAAAGTGAACAAGACGCTAACCAATTTAAATTTGCGAAGCAATGGTATTAGTGATGCGGGTGCTACATGTATTGCTGAGGCAATCAAAGTGAACAAGACGCTAACCAATTTAAATTTGCGAAGCAATGGTATTAGTGATGCGGGTGCTACATGTATTGCTGAGGCAATCAAAGTGAACAAGACGCTAACCAATTTGGATTTGCGAAAGAATGGTGTTAGTGATGCGGGTGCTACAAGTATTGCTGAGGAAATCAAAGTGAGCAAGACGCTAACCAATTTGAATTTGTCTCGGAATGATGTTAGTGATGCGGGTGATACATGTAATGCTGAGGCAATCAAAGTGAACAAGACGCTAACCAATTTGGATTTGTCTCAGAATGGAATTAGTGCTGCGGGTGCCACATGTATTGCTGAGGCAATCAAAGTGAACAAGACGCTAACCAATTTGAATTTGTCTCGGAATCGTATCAGTGCTGCGGGTGCTACATGTATTGCTGAGGAAATCAAAGTGAACAAGACGCTAACCAATTTGGATTTGCGAAAGAATGGTATTAGTGATGCGGGTGCTACAGGTATTGCTGAGGCAATCAGAGTGAACAAGACGCTAACCAATTTGGATTTCTTTGGCAATGGTTAAACAACTTTGAAGTAGAAGGGCACTGCCTTTAAAGTAGGCAGGTACCCTTGAAAATTGAGGGCCATTCGATATGTCATTTCACAGTTTCCTTACAGTATTTTGAATTTTGTCTTGAAGAATCCGAAGAAATTTTTTTTAAGTGTCATTGCTTGGATCTCTTCACTCTGTGAAGAGTCGGCGAAAAGGACAATATTCAAATTTTTTCACTTTCTAGAAGCGCTTGAGGATTTTAAAGGAAGACAAAATACTTCCAATAGAAACTGGTATTTTTCAAAGAGAAATATGGAAAAATATCAGACTGCCGGACTTTTGGTTATTTGAAGACCGTGTCCGGTAGTGTCTGGTGAAAACTTTCTTAATGTCACGCTTGGATCTCTTCGCACTCTGTGTACAAGGTCAGCGAAACGGAGAACGTTGGCATTTTTTCACTTTTTAGAAGCGCTTGAGGATTGTAAATGAAGGTAGAATATTTTCCAATGAAAAATTAGTATATTTCAAAGAGAAATACGGAGTTGTTTGAGGACCGTGTCCAGCTGTGTCATTGAAATTTTTAAGTGTCAAGCGCTTCGATGTCTTCGTACTCTGTGCAGACTACAGACCGCAGACCGGGTACAAAATTCAGACTGAGAATTTTTACTGTTTTTTCGTCTGATACGTGATAACATGGCATCTTACAACTTACCGAGCGTCACGCAAGCGCTTTTCCGCTATCATCTTTCGCGATTATTTGCACTATTGTAGAATATTTCTTGTTTGTCTCTTGATCACAATCGTTCTTAATTTTTTTCAAGCCTCATTTAGTATTCTCATTTTGCGCACGAGTTGGTTGGCGTGATGTCTGTACAGAAGTTACCAACTTACTAAAAATAGATGTGGATGTAAATGGATGCCAATATTGAATATTTAACCTGCGCAATATTCGAGAAATTCATCTTTTTAACCGATATGTGTTCATTTTGTTGACAAAAATGCGAACCAAGACCAAAACTTTTCTTTCGACTTGATATATTTTCAACGTTCAGAAGTGTTCACACACTGATTTTCACATATGTGTCTTATATTGTCATTGGTTCTCATGAGAAACTGGAGAATTTTTATAGGGAAAAGCGGAGCGTTGCCCTCGTGACTGGCCATTTGTTAACTTTTTTGGTGGTTTTATCTCTCGTCGGTTTGGTGACTATGTGAAAATCAGATTATATGAAGACTTGAAATTCTATAAGGAACGATTGTGGCCGCTTTGTTAAAAATCAAATGCAATGGCCGCTTTGTTTAAAACAAAAGATATCAAGAAACGGGCAAGGAATATTTAATAGATAATTACTGCGGCAGTCAGCTTTATGAGATATATTGCAGCCAACTGAGGGCGTATTCTGCCTAATGACCTCTGCCCATCCCACCTCCAGCCCACACAAACTTTTTTCCAATTCCCATCACTACGAATGCACAAGTTTTCTTATCACACAACTGCCCAAAAATAAAAGAAAATTTATTCCAAAAGTCTTGAAAGTTCACATGCACCGAATTCATCTGCACCTATATTCAGCAAGTCCAAGAAATCAATTCAAACCTAAGCCATAAGATGAATGAGCTGGCTCCAAGAGCCCTTTGATTTTCATTACTTAAAAGTTTCGAGCGTCTCTCTTTCATTAAAACCAAGACAAAAAAAAACATTCATAGGCATTGTTTTTTTATTTCTGTTGCGAGCTGCAGAGCCATTCAAGGAAATTTGATCACTGAAAGCTTCCGGAACGGGAGGTTTGTGGGGTGGGGGGGGAGGGAATTGACAATAGGGGGGAGGTGGGAACACAATAGGGACGAGGTAAACAAAGTTGTTGTGGATAACTCTAAAATGGTAATGTGTGCCGGCGGATGCCTACTTCCGCAAAGGCCTAGTACTTAATGACGAGTCAGAAGAGCCCCAGATATGAAGGGATGATTGTCGATTTCCTACCTGTTTCAAGACCTTGGGGAAATTAGCTGGCTGCAGGAAGATCAGGATTGGCACCAATTATAAATTCTTTCATCGAAAGATTGCTGGATAGAACTTGGTCCAACAGACTGTAAACAACTCTTATAAAAATTTCTTACAAAGGAGCTCTCTTAAATATAGAGCTAATCATGTTTATCATGTTTATTCGATTAAACGCCGCGGCGTTTATTAAAATTTTCGTGATTCAAGTGCGATGTTTATTCGAGGGCGGCGTTTATTTAAAATTCAATTTACTTTTTGCAAACAATAGTATGGTAACTGACCATTTTAATTGTAAAAAACAAAAACACGTTCTAGTGCTTGTCCTCAATTTCACAATCTGCGTGTTAATACTACTGCAATACTTAATGTGAAATAAAGTGAACATAGTTCACCCAATTTCAATGTTTCTGTCCTCTTCATGATCCGAATCCAAAAGATATAATGACGGATGTGCTCTCTCAAAATCAGAACCGGTATGTCAAAGGGATTTGTGCCTTGCTTACTCAGAACTTGCAACTGCGATAGAAGCAATAATGGTGCACTGCCACAAGGCTGTCGTTCCTTGGGGCAGTGAATCATGTCGTCCACGGGAAGGTTCAACATGCAGCTCGAGAGAGTTTTTTTTTTTATAACCTCTGTGGGTAGCTCTGCTCAAGAATCAAGAATTCACTCCAAAATGGTACTTTTCGGGGATAAGTTCAAATTTCAGCAGCTGTTTCTTCGTGAATTCCCACGGTACCCAGCCAATCATTCCTTTTAAGTGCAAGTGGACTTGAACGGCTTGTTCCAAGAAACGTCCGGTGCCTGGATATACTTGGTGGACCCTTCTGGCACTATTACTTGATCGATCTTTTTTTTTTCCGACTGCAATACGTAAGCAATACTATCTTCAGTTTTGCAGTCGAAGAAGTTCCAGGCTAATAGCAATCAACCACCAACCTGTATTTCATTGCCCTTGGGCCTGTTTACATGAATGTGGGGACCCCAGGTAGGTGAGGTGACCCGCCTAACCGTGGGCTAAAAATAGCCAGCGTTTACATACAATCTTACAACCCCGGGATGCCAGGATGAAGTTTCTCGAGGTTGTTATCACACTAGCAATTAAGGAGTTTAAGATGTCACTAGGACGTGTCGTAAAAACGTTGCAGAAAAAACGTAATTAATTTTCCTCTAAGATTTTGGCCAATAGCTCGATGCGTAAACCGTTTCTGACAGTACAACGTCTTCACTCTGGCATAACGTGTGAATGTAGTGTTGAGTTAAAAGTAAAAACGTGACTAAATCGCTGTCGAGGTTTTATTGCTAAGTGGATGTAAAATTGATGTTTTAACGTTTTAGTTCTGCATGGGAAGACCAAGAAATGTACAAAGTCTTAACACACTCGTGTTTCGTTGTTGTTTTCCTTATTTGATCCTTTTGTAACATTAACCGGCGCCTCGCGTGGGCGGGTTAACCGACCTTGAGACGTTTACATGGCAATGTTGCCCCCTTGCTGACAGGGTTACCCTACCCAGCAGACTGGGCAACCCGCCTAGACGGGTCGCCCCACCTATCATGTAAACGTGATCAAGATGAAATAATAGATTATATGGACAGGCGGGTTACCCAGCTAGGCGGGTTACTTCACCTATCTGGGGCTCCCCATCTCCTTGAAAACAGTCCCTCAGTAGTCATCGGTCTGCTTTTTTGAGTCTATTATTCGAATAAGAGTCGCGTAATGATTTGGCATTTATTCGGGGGCGGCGTTTATCAATATTTTTGCTTTAAAATACGGCAGTTACTCGAGGGTGTTTCATCGAATATAACGTAAACCGACTCATATAATGCTCATAAAAAATTGATCGATTCTAAAATAGAACAGGACAGTTGTACATGCATTTTAACCCTCTCGATGAGCAGTTTGGTGTACAGTTAAACATGATTTATTTCTGTGTGATTTGTTGAGGACCGACATCTTTCAGTGTACCAATCTCAATCAGCGAAATAGACCAGTTTGTGCGCACGTATACACTATAGTATATGAAGAAGCCTAGAACTTAAGAGAAGTCAGTAATTTTCAAGAATCCAGCGACACAAGCAAAAAATTCAACTTTTTTTATTTGCTCCAAAAGGCCCTTTTGGTGAATTGTTTTCAAAAATAATATTCAAAAGTTCCAGCGAGTTTTTATTTTGGCAAAAAATACGAAAGTTCGAAATCGGCCAAAACGTACCTAATTTGCATAATTTATATCGGGCTTTCAGTGCATTTTCACAACGCTCGTACTAGACAACGAAAAATTATCTTGGATTCATTTTTTTCATCCCTTGGAATAGCTCTCCAACTATATTTCCTCTCCAACTAAACTTTCTTTCGTTTGTAACCACCCGCGTAAAGTACATTATATTTTGTATTCCGTTTGTACGCTGAATTTTGCCATATTTCAGACGACCATAACATCGGGGGTATACGAATGTACATAAAATAAAAGAGCTCTTTTCAACGAGAAATTCTTCATGTTTATCATTAAAAAACATTATTTTTGGCCCGTGAAAAGCGAGCGCGCCAGACCAAAATATACAGCGTGCATTTTCACGGAGTTCGGCTATTTTCTTTGCTGTATTCCTATTGCAAATCACACGCTATTGGGACGAAACTCGAAGTGTTTGGTCTGAAGTTTGAGAAGCACTATGCAAGGTGCACGGATTTGGCAGGGAACAGGGGATTAAGTTCAGATGATAAAACAAAGTATTATGTTGACAGAAATACCATAGGTCTAGTATATTCGTTACATCATCACTCTCCATGTGAAGATTTGACCCGAAGAAAGCGCAGGTACATACAGAAAATTAAAGTTATTCAATCTGTAACTTAAACTTCAGTAATCGGTTGTTGACGTACGGTATTTCACACGCGTAAATGTGTATAATTATGAAAATTTTAACACGAGCCTTTGGAGGTAAGCGTATGTTGAACATATATTTGATACATTAGCTGCCTTTTTCTCTTTTCAGGACGGTTGCTTAGCCTCATTACGTGCCCTGGGCGTAATTATTTCGTTTGAAGCACTGTTGTCGAGAAGATCGTGTGAAGGGTAAGTCGATCCATGAAGTATGAATTGATGCGCACTTAAAGGTTAATTTATTTGAATTTCATACTTTGGCAGGGGTCTGTATTCAGACCAACCGTTTTACTTTCAGCAGTCGTTTCTGATCTACATTAAAGGGACAGGGGAATGCTTTAGTTAAGATTGTGTGACAGTCACTAGACATGTAATTTCTCCGAGTAACTACATGTATAGTGGCGCGTAGTTTTTACTATTTTATTTTGTTCTTAGGAATTTTTTTTATATGATTCAGCAAGCTTATGATATCACTTAGGAATGCCTTTACAGCTGCAAGTGTAAGCTCGAATGTGGTTTCACGGTGTCCTAGCGGATTTGGACCCCCTCTTAGATTTGGACCCCCGGTCCAGATCCGGTAGCGGATACGGCCTCCCCAGCCCTAAACCGCTAACGAATATGGACCCCCTCAGCGAATTTGAACCCCATACAAAACTGAGTGAAAACATCATCCTTAACGTAGAAAGTAGTAGAAAACTAAACTAGTAGAAATAGCTAAAACTTTACGTTCCAGTTCGTACTACAGTATGCTGTTAAATTCAAAACGTGCGTATAGTCAATGCATGCGAACTGGTTGCTGGAAATGACCTGTCGGATGTTTCTTTTGACCAAGGGAAAATGCGCAAGCATTTAGTTTAATGTTTGGAGAAAGGTCGTTTCGAACCTTTCCCGCGGCAATCGAAAACCGCTACATTCAATAGACTGATTTAGCAAGAGGACGGGAACGTCATTTCAGAACGGGAAAGCGCGCGGATAGTCTGCACATGACTATATTTCGACTTCCAGTGTTGGCGTTGCCGTTCTCCCCAATCGATCGTGTTTATGCTGGATTCCCAAATCCAGCATAAACACAATCGATAGCAAGCGCCGGTCCAAGATTTCAGGGCTCAGTTCACTTTTAAGCTTTTCTTTGATACATTTCTTGTATAAAAACTCTAAGAATGGGATGCTCTTAATTTTACCGTGAATTAATTCATCAATAAACTTGCTTCATGATAAAGTTTATCAAAATGGAATATCACGAAGCTTACTTTTCTGTATTATTCGGTGTTATTTGTTGTCACTGTCACCCTTATAGTAATGAAATAATGTTCGACGAACTGAATCCAGAGATAAAAATTTGGGAATAGCTTGGGTTTGCACTTTTTATGTCTTAAATTCTTGATCAGCGTTGGTGAAAACTGAGATAAGAAAATCATGCTCTCGCTGCAAAAGAAAATGACAATCAGTTTGATTTCGGCACGGCTTTTTAAATCTCAGTACTAATTTGATTCAGTCTTAAACGACTTTATTCGTTAAAAGATATATATATATATAAAATAATAATAATAATAAAATTAAACAACAACAACAATAAAAACAGGAACGAAGTCTTATTCCTCAGTATTACCGTTTCGTTGGTGACTAGTTTGACTTCATTTCACTCTTTCATGGTTAAACAGGAACTCATCGTAAACAAATCCATCGTTGAATCGCTTGGTTTCTATATGGTTTCGCCTTAACTGCTGACAGCTCCGTTCAAAATGCATCGCAACTCTAAGAAGGCGGTGCTGGTCTGTTTGCGCTTGTTACATAACTCTCAAAGAGGATAATTTTGTTGTCCTTCAAGTGGTCAATGAAACCGAAAATTCAAAGGTGATGTTGATCTTGAAAGAGCCGAGGTTAGGATATTCAAGAACAAATATAACGTTGACGGTTCGTTGTAACGACTGCTAAGTCACTTCTGAGACACAACGGGGCGACGTTCTCGACCAGTTTCTTTGCGGTATTTTTGCCGCGCGCGCCATTGTCAACTGACGTTCTCGTCCTCTTACTAGACCACTCTAATAAGAGACAAAATTGTAACATCAATTTATTTTGCTATTGTTCCATGCCCGGACGATATGGTACAGTGGGAGTTGTGCGAGGAATGGTTGCAAATGAGCTGCGAGGGAGGGATTGAGAGTTCCAATAGTTCAGAATAGAAACGTTTTTACTTATCATAGGCTTTACGAACGACTTTTAGTAGGAGCAGTTACTTCGTTCTTGTTCAGAAACAGTTTAACGTTATTTAATTAGAAAATCAGACTGAGTTATTTTTGTGACGACGCAATAGTCTCCACTATTTTTATGACGTTTCGTATCAATGTTGATTCGCATCAGAAGAAGCAAAGAATTATTGTAACAATTTCGATAGTTCGAATGCAGTAGTTTGTTTGAATTTAGTTCTTGCGTATACTGTGCGACTCGCTATAATGAATGCGGCAAAATTGGAACGAAATGACTGTTTTTCTTTACCTTTTATTAAGGAATGTTGTGTTGTGATTGGAGAAAACATCGACACAAAGCTTTCAGATGGAATTAGTTACCAAATATGGTACAAACGATGCTAATAAGGAAAGTTCGGAAAGGGGGTCCATATCCTCTAGCGGATTTTCCACTGTTCGGTTGTAGTTTAGTTGGATTTGTGCTGCCGTGCTGAACTGTTCGCTTGAGAGAAGGCTAAAGAGCTAGAGAACTTCTTCCTGGTAAGGTAGGATTGTTTACGCTGCTTGCTGCATTAAATACATGTGCTTGACCTTGTTAATTACCGAATTGCTTTTAGTCGCTAAGCTTGTTTTCTAGCGCGTAAATCCCGCAAATTCGCTTAGTTATTATTATGTTTCACTGTTTCAAATAATTTCATTCTATTTTGTTTTTAGCCTGCTTTTGAATTTGCTTTTCCGTAGTTAGGGATCAGAGACAATCGCTCTTTTGTTTACTGTCATTTCTTATTTTATTTTCATCTGTTGTTATTGTAATTGGAGACACGCGTTTGTTCCAAAACGTGCTCGCTTCATTCGTTTTTGTATGCACAATTTTATCACAGTTGGTCATAATTTCAATCAGTTTATTGCAAAACAACGTCTGTTTCTGTTACGATTCTTGTTGTTGGGCTATATTTTCTTAGTTTTGTTCTCTAGTTATAATTTCAATTTCGTAGTTTGCCATTTTATAGTCACTATAGTCATTTTTCCTTATTTTATAAATAGCTTTTGGTTAAGAGAATATATTATACAGTTTGTGTTCTCACGAGTTTATATTCTCTTGCTTTGGTAGCACGCGATTATCTGATAATCCCGACAAATCCGCGTATTGACATCTTAAATGTTAATTTGTGGAAAAACGATCGGAGTAAAGCTATCAATTGATTTCCAATGAAAATCGGGCAAAGAAGAGAAAACAGGCGAGATTGAATATCAAAACTGTCATGAAAACTGAAGATGTTATGAACAATACGTCTTACCGCGAAATATGTATAAAAGATTTTCTTCAATTTACGTAACTTACAGGATATCTTCGGTTATTGTAGCATCATATAGCGAAAGAAGGTTGCAAATATATTCCTTTTAAACATTTGTTAAAGTTTTCGAGACTCTAAAACGAAAAGGATCCAGGCGGCGTGAAACGGAATGGAACGGAAGGTGTAACAACTTATCACGGACTTCTGCACCAACCCACGAATTGGAAATAAAAAGGTTTTCGTGAAAATTTTGTGCCTTTCGGGATATCTACGGTTATTTTCACATTCCCACACTGATATTAACGATCACCTCGACCCATCATGGAAAAAAAAAAGGTTTTGAAACGAACAAATTTAAATGAATTTGTGAAGTTTTCTTGGCTCTGCATCTCCTAAAACAACAACAAAGATCGAGGCCGCGCAAAAACAACATGCCCCTTTTAGCGACCTTGTACCGGCTCGGCCAATCCCAGGACTCATTCTGACCCAGTATTAGCAATGAGGCGTATTGCACGTAACGTATTCTTAAAGGAGCGCGGTTCCCTTTACGTAAAAAATTAGATTTCTTTTCGATGGTTTGTTTATTTACATTAATGAGAGCAGATCCTCTTCGGTAAATCATTCGAAAGATATTGCAAGTACAATTAAAGTAGTTAAGTCAGAAAATGGCTCTTTAGAAGCAAAACACGTTATAACATTTCCACGATTATTATCGATAACTTAAAATGTTTGCCTTATCGTTCGTGCTAGAAGAGGTTAATAGTCGTACCAAAGGTCAAACCTAAGCAACTTGTTTGATTTTTTTTCTCTCGTGCCAATAAGTTGCCCATATTTTTACTTCTCTTGTCAAACCTGCTATAAGAGCTCTACATTTATGTTAAATAGTTAACTGTTAATTGAAGTAACATAGAAGGATAGC
>CALNXJ010000142.1:0-20000 GCA_942486045.1 Pocillopora meandrina
AAGATGTTGACTTTTGGTGAATACCACCCATAAAACAATCTTCTTTCTTAGATCAGGATAGATGATAAAATTTTCAGATTGTCCTTGAGTAAAGAAAGATCAACCTTTTAAAAGTTACTTCTGTGGGAGGTTTTATTTAGACGCATGTTGTTTAAGGATTAAAAGTAACGGAGATGCAAGTATAGCTATTTCATTAACAAGCACATGCAAACACATCTTAAAGTCATTTACCTCTAAATTAGGACATAAGATAATACAATAGAACCCTGCTAACTCGAACTCCACCGGGAGACAAAAACTGGTTCGAATTAGCAGGGGTTCTAGTTATCAGACTTGGTATTGATTTGGATTTATCCTGTTAATAATTAATAGGGAATCATGTTTATACCATTCTTGTACAATCAACAGTCACATATTTACATTTAGTTTGTATTAAGTGCTTCTTAGTTTGGGAAATTCAGCTGAATGTATTATGTTTTCATAAATGTTATCACGTTCGTATCCATCGTGATTAAAGGTTGAGACCAACATTTTACTTTAAGTTCGAGTTCTCAGCATAAATTTGAGTCAAGGGAAAGTAAAATTATTTTGACTTCACGGGGAATTCTAGTTAACCGAGTTTAAGCCAGCTTACAGTAAGTCACCGGAAAAATGAGGTAAAATCTAGGGAGATCGGGTCCTTTTCGAGTTAGCTGGGGGTTCGAGTTAATCGAGCGAGTTAACGGGGTTTTCCTATACCTTAATTGTCAGAGTTAAGTCCTGATCAACAGGTACAGAACTGGAAGGAACTTCAACGCGTATGTCTGGAAAGTCAGGTACTACACATGTAAATTGAGGAGCCAATGAAGTACGTCTTTTGAATGTGAAGGACTTTAGGCGCCAGATGGCAGCAAACGAGGAACATCGTGACGGGGTGCATGTAGCTTCAACAAGCTGACGCCAGTCAGAAACTTCTGGTTTTTCTACACATAAACGTTAAATTTTAGTTGAATATTTTGAGCTGTTTTCTTGATAGGTGCCAAAAAATTATTACAACTGTGTTACTTCTATAATGCAGAAAAAGGATGGACTAAAGAGTAAAAAATGATTGTGTAGTCTCATTTTCTGGCTGAAGTACTGTTGTAGGTGGTAAAAGACTGATGTTTCAGCAACCTTTGAGGAAACCATCATCAATTTCTCGCGAATATTTGCTTGTAAGTCGAACATATAAGTCTGATTCGTGAAAACTGATTGGTCAGTTTTGCTGCGGTGTCGTCGGCTTTAAGTCTTAGAGGGCGGAAGAATGAGAACAACCGGCGCGAAAACAAAACAATTCAATAATGGACGAAGGATACCAACAAACTAGTGTATGAGTTAACTTGCACTGAACCCTACAATCTCGATCACACATACAACATTCGACTTACAAACAACTCCACACTGGACTCTGACGATGAATTCTGCTCAGGTTAACGAAACGCTACAAACTGTCAACGAAATCAGCTCTTTTCAGGACTATATACCCTTACCCAGGTTTTCAGACTTCACAATCGATAATTATAAAGAGAAATTTTCAACTGAGTGTATAAAGTAATCCGGGATTGATTTGTTTTTGTTTTTCTTCGCTCTTTGATTGGTCCAGAAAACTCGCGCCACTCTCTCAACCAATCACAAGCAAAAATAAAACAAATCAAGACTTTGTCGCCAGCGTTTTCCCGCGCTTTATTAGGCAGTTTGTTCGGTTATACTTTGAGTTCTCATTGGCTCGTACAAGTATTTCCTTTCTTCTAATTGGCCGTCATTATTAGTTTGTACTTTGGTTTTGGGTTTGCGACACTTTCAAAAAGCTCCCTAACAATCATCATAAATGACATGTAACCTGTACCTGATGATTGCCAAGTCTCCAAATCCTTCCATTCGTTGTTATATGGATCCACCAATTGCTTGATAACCACTTCATAGCCCTTCAAATCAGTTGCACTGTGCAACAATGCCACAGTTACGTTTCCTTCATCATCTCCACTTAACTCTAGGTCTAGTGGACCATCATGTGACAATTCAATCACATTGCTTACCAAAAGTTCATCACTAGAAATGGGCGGACAGCGAAGTTTAAGAGGCAATACTGAACAAGTAAATAACAAAGGTTTTGGCACAGCTCCCTCATGAAATGTGAAGTAGGCGGCTGCTTCCGGTAGGTTCCATACACAACCTCTTTCTGTAACTTCACCCCTAAAAATAAGGTCGGCAATAACAGTTATGACAGGGTAATTTGGTATTATCAGATTGGCCACCTTAAAGAGTTGCAAAGTTGACGATTCGAGCGTTTGATTTCGTCAGAGCGAATAACGAAGGGCTACCGCTCGAAACGTTAGCTTTGCAGCTTTTTACGGTGGCCAATTTATGTTATTAAATCAGTTGATAATACCAAATTACCATGTTATACTCTCCCACCAACGCAGCACCAAAGTTTCTTTAGAAAATTATCCCCCTTTTTCAATAACAGTTATGTTTTAGAACATTTAAAAATATAACCAAAAAAACCGGGGGGAGTGATGAGACTTGTCCTCAAAGCTATCTCTGAAGAAACTTATAAGTTTCATCTATCCTGTCACTAATTTAGCAAAGCGTTGTTTCCTTTGTTTTTCGGTTTGGTATATGAATGACTTAAAAAAAAAGAAAAGGAAAGAAAAGAAACTTTGACCAGGCCCTGAGTTCTGACTAAGCTACCTCAAAACAGATACCTGTAATCAATCAATCTCATTTTCAACCATGTATTTATCCTTGCACCTGTGCAAAAGCTACATGAATTGGTGATAAAAATCTCTAAGTCTATGGAAGTTCATAGTGGCTCTTTTGAGAAGGGCAGCTCACAGTCCCCTTCACAGAGTTAAAATATGCTTTAAGTCCAATCAGAAAGAGGTCATCATCTCTCAGTATTAGATGGTAAAACCATTGCCACTCTTATCAATCAATCTCTTTGTGCAGAGTCCATTGGTTTTTCTTTGATACCAAATCTGCTCATTACTATCCACAGATTACTAAATATAAATTCTCCAAATTAACCAGTTGACTCTTGCAATATGTGCCACCTTACCAATGATAAATTGATGAGTTAGATATAGTAATCCTTACCTAAAAATGACAGATCTTGTGATCACTTCAACATCCAGCAATGGATCTTTTTTCAATTCTAAGTGTTCCACAGTATCTGGTTCCATCTTAACATTTACCAACTGGGACATCACTCCCTCCATGGGAACTAAATATTTTTAATAAAACAAGCATACAAACATAGTGAAACTCAAATTTTCTAACACCAGCTTGTATTTTCCCCTTGTAAAAAGTTTGTCTCAGCTAATCCAGACAAAGGGGCCAAATCTCTACAATTGTAAATTTACTTAAGTTTAACATGAGTAGTGTTGACAGTATGAGACATTGAAACTCCCTTTTCCTTCATTAAAAAATTCACTTAGTTAAGTATTCATTCTTAAACTTACCATCTTCTTCAATCAGCATTGATTCTCTCTCCCTTTGTTGCAGCCACTCTTTATGGTGGGTTGTTTCCTTAGTGGATGTTGATGGCAAAGTCATTGACTCTCCCTTATGTTTCTTGGCAGTGAACTCATGAACACCAGGTGATGACCTTTTAGCTGAAGATCGCCTTGACTTTAATCTGCTTTTAG
The DNA here is from genome assembly GCA_942486045.1 of Pocillopora meandrina. Lineage (NCBI taxonomy): Eukaryota > Metazoa > Cnidaria > Anthozoa > Scleractinia > Pocilloporidae > Pocillopora > Pocillopora meandrina. Next base: position 3,666 of record CALNXJ010000142.1, read on the forward strand.
ATCTACCTGTAATTTGACCCCATAAAATGTTGTTGGAGAATATTGAACTAACCAGAATAACTCTTTCTAAGAGTAGAGTTCCTTGCCTTCAAATGAGAGAGGGATGTTGACCAGTTGTCATCCCCAGCATCCTGTTATAATTTCAAAATTCAAGGATAAAGCTAAAGCTAACTATTGATGCTGCATTATGTTTTGTTTAAAATCAACTCTGATTGAAAAATAATGTAAGAAATTACCACCATGCTAAAATCTCTACGCCTTCACTAAAAGACACAAAAGAATTGCTTTATATCATTGTGCAAAACAATTTGCATTTTTCTTCTCAATCCTACTTTGGAAAATTATTAAGTGTGATATGAAAACAAAGTCTGAGAATTGTTAAGGCTCATCTGCAAGAAATTATAGGACTAAACCAAGTTATCTCATAATATCCTGTAGAATAAGTCAGAACCACAACAAGCTAATTCTAAGCTAATAAGAGTCAAACTTAAAAACTCATATATGCAGAGAATACTAGCTGACAATTGATTGCTCTGTCCTTTGAACATCCAAAATTAACTAAAAAATAAAATTCAGGAGCTAACCTATTGTGCATCATAATGAACCTACTATTAGTAAATGGAGAAGGCAACAGTCATGTAAATTCAATCAATAATAAAATTATTAAACTTGTAACTTAATTTAAAAAAGAGAACTTGTACCTGACACCAACTCAAGCATCTTTTTCAAAAGTCTTCCAGAGGATTCCTCCATGTTGTATTTCTCCGAGTAGTTTTCACGGATAAGTTTCATCTCTTTAAGTCGTACTACCCTGGGTTTTTGTTGTATTGCTCTAATTTCCTTGGTCCAGTCTTTAGGATCATCAGAGTCAACTACACACTGAGGGCCTAAGGGAACTTCTTTTAGAACCTTCCCAAATCCTGAAGAACCTCTGACAAGCATTGGCAAACCAACAGATAGGGCTCCAAGTGCTGCTAATTCAAAACTTTCAGTCCAGAATGGCATTATGGCAAGATCTGCCTCACTGAATAAATTAGCAAATTCTGCTATTGTAAAGCTGTTATTAACGACAACATTAAAGAACAGTCGATTGTGTCTTATAAAACTATCAAATAACTTTCTTTCCATGGCATCTGTATTTACCTCTGAGGAGAATAAAATGTGTATGTGGGTTTCATCCTCCGATGCAGACATTGCTTCAGCAACAATTTCCCACCACTTAATTTCAAGTTTTCCACTGAGACCAAATAGTAAAACAACAAAAGGTGATGATTCTTTGACATCCACAATATCTAACTGTGGAACATCCCAAATCTCAGAGAAAATGCTTGGGGTGTAAATTAACACACTTTGATCTATATTCCTAGAATGAAAGTAGTGTTGATATGCATCTGCAAGCTTAGGCCCAATGGCTAAAATTTGATCAGCTATCTCACAGATTTCCACTTCTGCCTGATCCCATTTTTCACCCTCTGAAAGGTCTGTGATGTTCCTTCCAGGTTCCTCAAGAACCACTTGAATCCATTTACAATTATGCTGCTTTTTGATGATGTAAGGCACTTCTCTACCATCACTTGCACCATAAGCTAAAACACAATCCATGACATGTCCTTGGGGTAAATTAATCAGCCAGTCAATTGGATGAGTAACAGGAACCATTTTCTCTGCTTCAATAAGCTGAACATTGTAACCTGCAGCATTTCTCCTGTCTTCTTCACTGCATTGAGGAAGAAAGACACTAACTTCCACATGTGGATCTTTAGCTAACTCTATGGCGAGTCCTCTTATGATTATAGATAGGTTTAATAGAGATGGCCTCCATTCGGTACTCAACAGAGTGAGTCTAATTGGTTGTTGCTGAGTCTTTCCTTTGTCTTTAGTGATGTCAAAAAGCTAAAATGAAGGGAAGAAAACAAATTAGTTTACAACTTTTCTCCTACAATATGCAAGTGTAAGTTCAGGAACAGATGTTACCTCCTGGCCCAATGAGGACTGCATTGTCCTTTATGTAGGTTCCTCATCGGCAAATAATGAAGGCTGATTGTATGCACATGCCTTGCCTAAAATAAAATATATAGTACTTAAAAAAAACTGATGTTACTTCACTAGGGATACCAATATTGTGCCCACTCAATACATATTTGCAATAAGTGTCAACACAACCTGACTGAAGTATGGCTCAATATTATTCACATAAATTTGAACATTAGTCAAACCACTGATACATGAAGTACAGAAGAATGATCAATCAAAGCAGGGTTAAAGCAAAGGATAAATAAACCCTTTAACTCCCAGATCAAATTTTTAATTCTCCTTATTGTCAACCATACAATTCTTATGATGTTAGTTCAGAGAATTTAGTATCTCATCACTCATCTGGTTGATATTGTATTGATATTGTAAGAAGAAATTCTGTCTTGATCACTCATGGGAGTTAAAGGGTTTAAACAATGGTCCTGCATGCACATGCACTTTGTAAATATATGTTAATAAGTTAATAGGATGTGCCAATCACAGCTGTGGAATTCCAGCCAATTACAACTGAGCAGAACAGTTCATAAGGTAACACATACCCAGTCAACCTTATTGCCTGATAAAGATGCCCAGTACACCATCAAAACATAGCAAAAATCAAAAGACAAACAATTCTACTTCATAGACTTAGGATGTTTCCTTCTGGTCAGTTTGTATAACATGATTGGAATGCTACAGAACATTCTTGTAATCAGTTTGAAAAAACCCAACAAAAACCAACACAGAAAAAGTCTGTTGGCCTTCCCAGTTAAACTCCATGTGAGAAGTGGTTCCCTAAAAATATTTATTTTACTTGTAAATCCTTGGCCTTCTTTTATTGACTTTTTACCAGCACTTACCAAACTTCAGCAATTATTGTAATAAAATACAATGCAGTTTCCAAATACTCTTCTGCAAAATTTCTTAAAGTCTTATTCATCATTGGATTCCAGTGGCCTTCTCAATAACATCTCTAGACTTTGTTATACTAATTTATCATTTACTCCCACTCCTCAACATTGCATAATCTTAACTGATATAGGGTCCCCCACCTATCCTGTACGTCTTCTTTCTGCCACTCTCTAGGCTCCCAGCACATTTGAGGAAGTCTTACCCTCAGAATATTTATTTCACTTTGGAAATAATTATAATACATGTATGGGTTACTGCAGTTTTCATTGTCTTTGAAAATTTTATATGTGCATATTTTCATCATATTGCACTTGAAATCATGTCATTACCTACATGTATATTAATTCTTCTGTATCTATTAAACTTTGAAAAAGCAGTAGATCAGGTTTTTAAACTACATTAGGGTTCTTACCTTTCAATCACTTATTTAACAAACTTTTAATCATCATCTTCTTTCTACTTGTAGGAGACAGCTGACACATGGTTGCCTGTGGATGTTTATTGTGCCCTCTATAAACTTCTTTAAAAAGAAAACAATCTCAACATGACAAGAAAATTATTCTCAGTTCTTTAGTTAGTAAATCAATAAGAGCAGTTTCTTTTTCAAGCAACAAAAACAGTAAATAATAGACTCTTTTGACAAGGCTAGTCCAAAATTTAATGATAATATATATAAATATATATATATATATATATATATATATATATATATATATATATATATATATATATATATATATATATATATATATATATATGTTTTTTCAGAAACACTTTATCAGGCTGGAATCTTAAATTCTTAACTCTGATTGGCTAACTACATCCTTGTTCCTGGCCCAGCTTTTTAAAATATGGACAAAAGTGCCAAAGTTTCCCACCCATTCGTGGCAAAACAGAAAAACAGATTTCATGCATGGTAAATTAAATAACATTTACTTTATACAGTATATGTTAAAACAATAAATGTAAAATCTATGCCAGGGTACCTAAAAGTTTACATTTAACACTCTAGCTCATAAAAAGGGTAACAAAATTGTCCCTCAAGCAGAATCCTTTTAGAGTGAAATTATTTCCGTAAAGTAAAGTTCAAAATTAATTTGTAGCAAAGTAGGAAAAGATTTTCGTACAACCTCAAACTCTTCTAAAACAAAGCTGTAGTCATAAAGGTAATCTATCGGTTTGCCATTGTTTTGTTTATCCAAAAACTATGTGCATAATGAAGTATGAGGCTGCACACAAATCTTTCCTGCAGAAGCTCTGTAATTTGATCACCCATGTCTATACCCTGCTAGCAACAAACTGTTGATGAAACACCTGTGGACTATCCTAAATTGTTCTAAGTTTATGTCAACTGTTCCTGTTCGTGTAGATTTACAGGTTAAATAATGGTATCGGTTCCTTTTACCACTATTCACAAAGATCGTGTTCAACAGCATACTACACACGAGGGACAACGCAACAAGCTAGGATGCTTTGAATTTGTTTTTTTTCGTTGATCAGCATGAGAGCAATCAGCAAGCACAACAAAAATTTACAAACTCATGGATTATCTTGAGAAAACTTCGATCGCCTCTCATGCGTGACTTCCGGTTTACAGTTGCACTAAGTGCGGTAGCCGCGAGAGAAAGGTTGGTTTCACAGCATAATTCTCTATATTGGGCTCATAGTTTTCCTTTGTTAAAAATACCTTTTTAGAAAAAATGGATCCATCTTCGTTCGACCGTCATGAATTCTAGATGCATTAAGATTGAGCTTAACATTGAAACAAGCTTGATCGTGCAACGTTAAGTCGTTGAGTATAAGATCTCAACGGTCGTTAACCGATCTTCATATTTAATAAACACTGAGAGCGGATCTTAGAAAATGTCAAATAATAAGCAAAGCTAACGTCTATATAAAATACAACTAAAACGGCAGATAAAATTTCAGCGATTCTTAGCGAGAAACATTGACTTCATTTCGCTGGGATTACAATTTCGTTCGAATTCCAGTCTTCGACTGGAGACTAACCTACCGCTGACAATATAACGTAATTTGTTCCAGTTTTGTTGTAAGAATTTCCGCTTACCACTGGTTGAGGAAAGTTCTGATTCTTTTCATCTTGTCTTGGCACCTCGAGGATATTTTGAGCGGGAAAGAAGACGCGTGCATAAATCTGCAAACTTGATTCCCATCCACGCACATCGTGGAGCAAGGCCTGAAAACAAGGACTCAGGTACGCTACACATGCGATATCACGCGTGTAGCTAGATGTCCCCCGCAGCCCCGTGAGGTTGCGTGCGTGTGGACCTCTGCAACAGGAGCTTCTAAGCGCCGAGGATGTTCGCATTCTCTTATTCTCGATGGTCAAAGCCGGTTTTACATTTCCAAACCGGAATAATAGATAGCATAAGATTTTAAAGACTATAGTAGAGCGGTAAATAATAAATTTTTGTCTCCATATTAGTCTGGTAGCTTGCATGCTAAAAGAGCCTGGTAACTAATTCCAGCGAGGGAAACGCCAGCTTAGAAATCGCTATAAATATCGAAATACACAAAAGTACTACGATTAAAAAAAATTAAAGAAATAAAACAGCTGGTATTTGAGAAATAAAAATAAGCTCGTCGTTCCATGTCGAAAAAACAACGCTCACTTTTGTACTTCAGGGTTTTTCTTTTGATAATAGTAGTAATTATAATAATGATAATAACAATAATAAATAAAGAACAAGCTGCTGTTTTGCGGTTTAGTAGACCAAGTCTGTCCTGGGCTCTCACAGTAGTGAAAATTGGAAGAAAACTAACTGCCCTCGGCAGGCTCACTCGAAGAAATTTCTTGGGATATCTAACAATTAGTTTACCCTCACGAATGCACGAGTTTCTGCTTGATGCTGAACAACAAAAACATTGCTTGCTGTGTGTTTCAATACGTTAAACGTATTTTATTACGGATAATTGTAATTTACAATTTACGACACTAGGTATCTAAGAACAATAATTTGACTTAACACCAAATCCATATTTTAAAAGGTGTGCAATATCACAAACTTTGTATTTATCTAGATCCATAAAAATAATCCTGTCCAACCTTCTATAGCTTTAACGGACAAAATTTATGATTTAACATGAATATAAAATAACTGCCATCCTTACCAAATACTTCTCTAACACTTTTTGGGAGGAATTCTCTATTAACACATTAATAACGGGGTGTAAAAATTACAATTTCTTGGTAATTTCGTAAATTACAACAATTCACCAGCAGAAATGTAATAATGACCTAAAAAAAAAGTCTTAAATAATTATATTTATCAACCTACAAGTTATTCATACGATATACCAGTTAACTTGTTTAGTACTACTGACGGTCTAAATCTACTGGTGCTCAGCATGAAAAAGAGACAAAAACGCCGTTCTAAAAAAATTAAAATTAAGTAGAAAATTTGGATCATGTGTACTATAGGTGGCCTTAGTCGACATATAGGCCGACAATCGACCGATATATTGGTCGACTATCGACCGACTATTGGTCGAAAGTCGACCGATATTCGACCGACAGTCGACTGATAGTCGACCAATGCATCACCCGATATGTACACATTTATCGGTCGACTGTCGGCCGATATATCGGTCGACTATTGGTCGACAATCGACCGACTGTCGGCCGATGCATCAGCCGATATGTGCACCAATTTTTATCGGTCGACTGTCGGCCGATATATCGGTCCACTGTCGGCCGATCTATCGGTCGACTATCGACCGATAGACGGTCGACTGTCGACCGATAGTCGACCTATAGTCGGTCGATAGTCGACCGATATATCGGCCGATATGTCGACCGAGGCCACCTATAGTACACATGATCCGAAAATTTGATAGTAACCTACCAACTAGACAATACCCCAAGAATAAAAAAAAATCGGCAAATCGCCCTTTCTGTTTCAGTCTGATCCTTTAAAAATAATCGCTACCTGTATGTTGAGCGATCAGTTTGAAATTCTAAAATTCTACTCTGAGATTCGACCACGAAACAATACTCTTGCTTACTGTATTTAGTTTGCTGTTACAAAACTCTGACTCTTAAGCAGCTGTTTTGTTTGTGAAAGAACTGTCATAAGTTTGGACGTACATTATAAACATTTCGACGAAAGTGACATGTGTAACTGAAAGAACAATAAAATAGAGCAAAGAAAGTACATACTAAACCGCTCACTCCCTCGTAAATCAGAGTTAAAAGACAAGAAAATATTTGTTATGTCAACTGTCAACCATAACAGTACTTTTCTGACAAGTCTTTACGTACTAAAAGGTCGTCTTTTAAGGCACCACTTAGAACTCTGTAGGTCGCAGAGGAACCTCTTTTCTGGGTCCAGTATTGAAGCATCTGGAAGGCTTTTTCAGAAAGAGTATTATATCGCGCATCGATTATTTCGAGTTGCTCTGATACTTTTAAGCGTCTTCCCAGAGTTTTCCACTTGTCACCAATATCTATACCCAATCCTTCTAACTCAGCCATCTTTGGTGTGCCCTGTTTAACTATAAAAAGACTATGAATCATTTGTCTGACAATCTAGCCCCAAAATTACTGGTAAACTCAAGCTCCAACGAGAACACTCCATACTCCTTTCCCATAATATAACGAATGAAATCAACCAGCTTTATGGCCTATCTACTCACGAGATCTCCGATTAGCTGGTCGTCAGAGCCAAGTTATCTCTCAGGGATAATATATAATCACACAAGCCAGTAAGTCACGATATTTTTACTTTCTTGATATTCAACAGAATAGCCATAATTTGATGAATTTTGTCCTTCCCGTACTTAATAGATGTTCTATTACTTACTCTTCTTTTTGCCGTGTTTTGGTTCACTAGCCTTCCCTTTTTTATTGCTAACTGTTGGTGCAGATGCGTCTGGATTTTAAATTCAAAAGTGTTAGAAAGAGTTGAGGTAGTAGACAATAATATAACATATAATTGTTGGATTACTTTGAGAGAAAAAAAATTAACAAACAAACCTAACACACTACTCTCAAAACCTTTCACTATTGTGAGTACAAACTGTACATGAAATGATGTTTTTTATTTAATAAAACTATATAAGGGAACCAGGAAAGTGGTCTTCTATGTAATTAAGCCAACAAGAATCAGCAAATGCACTCAAGAAATGCAGGTATATTATTGAAAAATACAGGTGCATTAGTCACCTCCTTTATCATTCTCCCAGTCACCGCTTGTTTTCAAAGCCTGAGGTCTTGCAGTTTTGGTGATTGTCTCTTGATGGGTGACTGTTATTATAAAGATTTGTGGAAAAAAAATAAATAAGTAAACAAATAAACAAACCCAATACACTAGTCTCAAAACCTTCAACTATCATAAGTAGAATCTATACATGTAATTATGTTTCTTATTCTACCAGACCGCCCAGACTGTGGATGTCTCTGAAGTAAAGCAAACAAGAATCTGCAAATGCACTCAAGAAATGCAGTTATATTATTGAAATATATATGTAAGTTAGTCACCTCCTGTATCATTCTTCCAGTCACTGCTCATTTCCAAACCTTGAGGTTTCGCAATTTTGGTGTGTGTTTCTTCACAGGTAACTGTAATTATAAAGATTTGTGGTAGTTAGGGCAAAACTAGTACAAGTGATTAAAAAGCTCTCGGATTTGTCTGTTTAAAAATAATGACAACTTCTCTCACAGCTTTTACAGAACACCAAACATAGCCAAAAGAAAGCCAAAGTCAATTACCCATACATCAGTTGTAAAACTTTGTCTCTAATATAATACAACATAAGTAAGTAAGCAAAACATGTCTGCTAAAGATTTTTCCTATATGCTGTTGATGACTTGTGATAATTGGTTCCTGTCTTAAAACTACCCCCTTGCCATTTGCATTTTTAGGAATCTGGAAGCAACAGAATTATATATATTAACAAGATCCTATACAAGGATTTAATCTGACTTGAAGCTAAACTATAAAATAATGCTTATTTTTATCAATAAGTTACCTTTCCCTGTATTATCCTTGCTACTCTTTTTTTTATTAGATTGAGTTCTTGGCTTTTTAGCAGGAATTTCCTCAGATGCACCTTAAAAAATAATTCAGCATAATTAAATAATGGCACACATTCAAATATAAAAACAGAATATCAAACTAGGTAAAAAAAGGAAAACACAAAAACCAAAACTACACAGAATTAAAGAAACTACTCCTCTCATTATCAATAATATTATCTCCTTATTTTTTTATGCTTGTTATTCAAATGTCATAACTCCAACAAACTTTTCCTTCAGGATGTGAAACAAGAAGCAGCATGTATGCATTTATAATTTGACTGTGCTAAGTCAGTTGGTGTTACTGCTTCATGAACCCACATGCAATGAATAAAGAAAATCACTCATCTAAAGATTTATTCCATTGAAGTATTACAACAGTATTTAAAAACAACAATTTTTAAAAAACGAACTAGCCTTTTCCAGGCACTTGGTCAGTGCAGGGGGAAAGTAAGCATGCAAATAGCAGCCTTAAGTGCTCTCTTTTTGTCTCCACTGACCATCTGAGCCTGGAACAAGCCATAAAGGAATATATAAAAAATTGTTACCTTTCTCATTCTTTTCCTTTTTATTTGTTGTATTGGAGGCTCTAGCAGTCTGCTTTTTGGTGGTGGTGTTCTTGGAAACTTGAATAGATAAGGTTTACAAGAAGTCAGTGCTTACAATATCTCACATGTTTAAAAAGAAAACTAACTTGATACAACTCATTGATGGTCTTGTAAGGCTCATTGTGTTTGAGAATAGTCCATTTCAGGGTTGTTTGAGGGTAAAAGCTAGGTTAGCTTTGTCACAAAAGACACAAGAAACCTGGTAAGGTTAGTACAACAAATTATTACTAAGAAAGGCACCCTCAACCACATTCTTGTTCATTGGCATCTAATTTTGTAAATACAAAATGGATCATTCAAAGTACTCTACAATTATATTAGAAGATAATTCTGAATTAAAATCTGGAAATTAGCACTATGCATTAACTACCCACAAATGCATGATAATCTTCTTATAGAGCCCTTGTGCCACAAGCAAGATAACTAACTTATGCCATTACAACTCATGTAAAACTTGCTTTTTGAAAGCTTTTGAGAGCATATCTTGGCATGAGAGACCAGGAAGCTATGCGTACATGTAGCACAAACATGCACTTAATTAGCCTTACACCAGTTTGTTCCCCTTCTATCTCAAGGCTAAATTTCCAAAGTGGTGAAGTTTTTATCTGCAGCTCTTGGAACTATTACAAATGATTCATGCTTTAGACTCCTCAATGTAACAAATGAAATCAACCAACTTTAGGGCCTAACTTCCCTTGAGATCTCATTAGATGGCCATCAAAACCAAGTTGTCTCTCAGGGATAATATTTAATTACACAAGCCAGTAAGTCATGGTATTTTTACTTCTTTATATTCAACAGAAAAGCCATAATTTGACAAATTTTGTTCACAAACTCTCAAGTTTTCCCTTCCCTTACTTGATGGATGTTCGGTTACTTACCCTTCTTTTGGCTTTGTTTTGGTTCACTAGCCTTCCCTTTTTTGACTGTTGGTGCAGGTGCAGATGCATCTGGATTTTAAATTCAGAAGTGTTAGAAGGAGCTGAGTTATTAGACAATAACATAACATTAAAACCTCTAAAGTTAATGGATTACTCAAGAAGACAAAAAAAATACACAAACAATACACTACTCTCAAAACCTTTAACTATTGTAAGTATAAAAAGTATACATGAAATTATTTTTTCAATCCAACAAAACTATGTAAAGGAACCTGAACAGTAGTCTTCTCTGGTGTAAAGCTCACAAGAATCTGCTAATGCACTCAAGAAATGCAGGTATGTTGTTGAAAAATATATATAATTTAGTCACCTCCTATATCATTTCCCCAGTCACTGCTTGTTTCCAAAACTTGACATTTTGCAGTTTTGGTGGGTGGTTCTTGAAAGAAAATTGTAATTATAGAGATTTGTGAAAAAAAAAAAAAATAAAATAAACAAACCTATAAACTATACACTATACATGGAATGATGTCTTTTATGCAACAAAACTATATAAGGAAACATTGACAGTGGTTGTCTCTAAAGTAAAGCAAAAAGGGATCTGCAAATGTGCTCAAAAAAGCTGGTATAATATTGATAAAATATATGCATATTTGCCACCTCCAATATCATTCCCCCAATCACTGCTTGTTTTCAAAGCTTGAGGTGTTGCAGTTTCGGTACGTGTTTCTTGACAGGTAACTGTGATTATAAAGATATGTGATTGTTTAGGTAAACCTAGTACATGTGATTAAAAAGCTCTTTGATAGGTCTGTTTGGAAAAATTAAATGACCAAACAAAGCTGAAAGAAAGCCTAAAGAGAGCCAAAGTCAATTACCTACGCATCACTTGTAAAACTTTGTCTCTAATATAATGCAACATTAAGTCAGCAAAACATGTCTGCTAAAGATTTCTCCTATATGCTGTTGATGACTTGTTGACAATTGGTTCCTGTCTTACAACCACCCCCCATTTGCTTTTTTTTAGGAAACTGGAAGCAACATAATTAAATATAAAACAAAATCCTGTACAGGGATTTAATCTGACTTGAAGCTACACTACACAATAATGCTTGATTCTATCAATAAGTTACCTTTCCCTGCATTATCCTTGCTACTCTTTCTTTTAATAGGTTGAGTTCTTGGTTTTTTAGTAGGAATTTCCTCAGATGCACCTTAAAAAATAGTCCAGCATAATTAAATAATGGCACACAGCTGAATATAAAAACAGAACATCAAACTAGGTGATATAAAAAAAGTACAAAAACTACACATAACTAAAGAAAGAAAATGCTCCTTTCATTATCAATAATATTATCTCTGTGTTTTTTTCAATGAGGTCTTCACACAAGAATGCCAGCATTGTGCTTGTTATTCAAATATCATACCTCCAACAAACTTTTCCTTCATGATGTAGGACAAAGCCAAGAACAGGCATGCATGCACTAATAATTTGACTATGTGCTATTTCTGAACTAATTAAGTCAGTTGGTGTTAAATCTTAAAACTGCAATTACTTCTTCATGAACCCACATGCAATGAATAAAGATAACAACTAATCAATTAAATAAATTTATTCCATTGAAGTATTACAGTATTTAAAAATATAATTTTTTAGAAAAGGAACTAGCCTGTTCTGTTACCTTTCTCATTCTTCCCCTTTTTATTTGTTGCATTGGAAGCTTTAGCAGTCTGCTTTTTGGTGGTGGTGTTCTTGGAAACTTGAATAGATAAGGTTCACAAGAGTTCAGTGCTTACAATATCTCACATACTTAAAAAAGAAAACTTACTTCAGCTGATACAACTCACTGATGGTCTCGTAAGACTCATTGCATTTGAAAATAGTGCATTTCAGGGTTGTTTGAGGGTAAAAGCTAAGGTAAGCTTTATCAGGAAAGAGACAAGAGACCTGACAAGGTTAGTAAAACAAATTATTACTAAGACAGGCACACTCAACCACATTCTTGTTAATTGGCATCTAATTGTGCAAATGCAGAATGGATCAATCAAAGTACTTCATAATTATATTAAAAGTTAACTCTGAAATAAAATTTGGAAAATAGCAATATGCATTAACTACCCATAAAAGCATGACAATCTTCTTATGAAGCCTTGTTACCACAGGCAAGATAACTAACCTATGCCATTGTACAACTCGTGTAAAACTTGCTTTTCAAAAGCTTTTGAGAGCATATATCAGAGCTCTAGCAGCATATCTTTGACATAGGTCCATGTGTGAGAGAGCAGGTAGCAATGTGTACATGTAGTACAAACATGCACTTAGCCTTACACCAGTTTGTTCCCCTTCTATCTCAAGGCTAAATTTTCAAAGTAGTGAACTTTCTATCTGCAGCTCTAAGGAACTATTACTGACTGTAACTCAGTTTTGATAACCAAATGATTCATGCTTTGGACTCCACAATATAACAAATAAAATCAACCAACTTTAAGGGCCTATCTTCTCATGAGATCTCATTAGCTGGCCATCAAAACCAAGTTGTCTTTCAGGGATAATATCCAATCACACAAGCCAGTATGTCAGAGTATATTTACTTTCTTGATATTTAATAGAATAGTTGTAGTTTGACAAATTTTGTTCGCAAACTCTCAAGTTTTCCCTTCCTTTACTTGATGGATGTTCAGTTACTTACCCTTCTTTTGGCTGTCTTTTGGTTGACTGGCCTTCCCTTTTTTGATTGTTGGTGCAGGTGCAGATGTATCTGGATTTTAAATTCCGAAGTGTTAGAAAGAGCTGAGTTAGTAGACAATAATATAACATTAAAACCTCTAAAGTTAGTGGATTACTCAGGGTGAATAACTCTCAGGGTGAATAATACTCTCAAAATCTTCAACTATTCTTGGCATAAAAAGTCTCCATGAATAATGTCTTTTATTCAACAAAACTATATAAGGGAACCCGGACGGTGGTCTTCTCTGTCAAAAAGCTAACAGGAATCTGCAACTGAACTCAAGAAATGCAGGTATATATATTGTTGAAAAATATATGTAACTTAGTCACCTCCTAGATCATTTCCAGCCCAGCTACTGGTTGTTTCCAAAACTTGAGGTTTTGCAGGTTGGGTAAGTGTTTCTTGAAAGGAAACTGTAATTAAAAAGATTTGTGGAAAAAAATTACAAACAAACCTAATACGCTACTCTCAAAACCTCAACTATCAGAAGTAGAAATTATACATGTAATGATGTTTTTATTCAAGAAAACTATATGAGGAAACGTGGACACTGGTTGTCTCTAAGGTAAAGCAGACAAAAATTACCAAACGCACTCAAGAAATACTGGTATATTATTGATGAGTATATGTTTATTAGTCACCTCCTGTATCATTCCCCCAGTCACTGCTTGTTTCCAAAACTTGAGGTTTTGCAGTTTTGGTGAGTGTCTTTTGAAAGGTAACTGTAATTGTAAAGATTTGTGTAAAAAATACTGTTAAAGAATTAAACAGGACGCATCAATTCTCTGCGACTCTGAGTTTTGTGCCTAAGGGCTTGTCAGACAGAACTTTATTCAATGAAGAACATTAGGAAGGTATGTTCTTCATTGAATAAAGTTCTGTCTGACAAGTGCTTAGGTGCGAAACTCAGAGTCACAGAGAATCGATGCATCCTCTTTAATTCTTTATTTTATATATACTTAGCTCTGCTACCACAGCATTGAGCACTTTATGCCAAGGTAGACTCTGACCCACATTTATACATACATATATATCTGCAGTTAGATATAGCTCTTTGGCATACAAAGCTTTGCTTTCATGTCCAAATTGAGCACTCTACTAGGATGAGTCATTGCTGCTAGCATTATGCATGCTCACTAGTTTTTCTAGTTTGAGCACTCTGGCATGGCTTAGATGATCCCACATGTGTGAGATCACTTGGGGTAGCTGTATGGCCTTACCTCCATCCTAGCATCAGCACTGCACTGATGAGGCCCAGAAGGCCGAAACAGTACTGTCTGCAGTTAGTTATATATATATATAGGATCCTATATACAAGGATTTTATCTGACTTAATTGAAGCTAAACTATAAAATAATGCTTATTTTTTTTATATTTAAAAAGTTACCTTTCCCTGTATTATCCTTACTACTCTTTCTTTTAATAGGTTGAATTCTTGGTTTTTTAGCAGGAATTTCCTCAGATGCACCTTAAAAAATAGTCCAGCATAATTAACTAATGGCACACAGCTGAATATAAAAACAGAAAATCAAACTAAGTGATAAAAAACTAAGCAAAAAAACTGCACATAACTAAAGAAAATGCTCCTCTCATTATCAATAATATTATCTCTGTGATTTTTTTAATGAGCTCTTCACACAAGAATGCCAACATTGTGCTTGTTATTCACATATCATAACTAAACAAACTTTTCCTTCATAATGTCAAAACAAATCCAAGACTAAGCATGCATGCACTATAATGATATAACTATATGCTATCACCAAACTAATTCAGTAGGTGTTCCATCTTAAAACTGTAATTGCTTACTTCTTCATGTACCCACATGCAATGAATAAAGAAGATAACTCATCTATTAACTTATTCTATTGAAGTATTACAGTATTTAAAAACTATAATTTTTTAAAAAAGGAACTAGCCTTTTCCAGGCTCTTGGTCAGTGCATGGGGAAAGTAAGCATGCAAATATTAGCCATCAGTGCTCTCTTTTTGTCTCCACTGACCATCTGAGCCTGGAACAAGCCATTAGTGATGTGTCAAAGGTTGTTACCTTTTTCATTCTTCTTCTTTTTATTTGTTGTGTTGGAAGCTTTAGCAGTCTGCTTTTTGGTGGTGGTGTTCTTGGAAACTTGAATAGATAAGGTTCACAAGAGTTCAGTGCTTACAATGTCTCACATACTTAAAAAAGAAAACTTACTTCAGTTGATACAACTCACTGATGGTCTTTTAAGGCTCATTGTGTTTGAGAATGGTCTATTTCACAGTTGTCTGAGTGTAAAAGCTAAGGTTACCTTTAACACAAAAGAGACAAGAGATGTGGCAGGGTTAATATGACAAATTATTACTAAGAAAGGCACTCAACCACATTCTTGTTATTTTAAAAGTACATTCAAAGTACTTTATAAATATATTGGAAGTTAATTCTGAAATAAATCTGGAAATTAGTACTCTGCATCAACTACCCACAAAAGCATGACAATCTTCTTATGAATCCCTTGTACCACAGGCAAGATAACCAACTTAAGCCATTGTACAATTCATGTAAAACTTGCTTTTTGAAAGCTTTTGAGAGCATATATTGGAGCTCTAAGAGCATATCTTTCACATGGGTCCTGGTGTGAGAGGGAGCAGGAAGCTATGTGTACATGTAACACAAACATGCATTTAGTGTTACACCAGTTTGTTCCTCTTCTATCTTAAGGCTAAATTTCCAAAATAGTTAATTTTTCATTTGCAGCTCTTCTTAGGAACTATTAGAGACTGTAACTCATTCTTGATAAACAAGTGATTCATCAAAACCAAGTTGTCTCTCAGGGATAATATCCAATCACACAAGCCAGTAAGTCATGATATTTTTACTTTCTTGATATTCAACAAAACAGCCATAATTTGACAAATTTTGTTCACAAACTCTCAAGTTTTCCCTTCCCTTACTGGATGGATGTTTGATTACTTACCCTTCTTTTGGCTGTGTTTTGGTTCACTAGCCTTCCCTTTTTTATTGTTGACTGTTGGTGTAGATGCATCTGGATTTTATATTCAGAAGTGTTAGAAAGAGCTGAGTTAGTAGACAATAATATAATAATAAAACCTCTAAAGTTAGTGGATTACTCAAGGGGAAGGAAAAAAATAAACAAATGAACAAACATAATACAC
>CALNXJ010000142.1:22500-55000 GCA_942486045.1 Pocillopora meandrina
GTAAATGTGATTAAAAAGCTCTTTGATAGGTCTGTTTAAAAAAAAAAGGACAACTTCTCTCAGAGCTTTTATGGGAGACCAAACAAAGTCAAAGAAAAGCCAAAGTCAATTACCCGTACATCACTTGTAAAACTTTGTCTCTAATACAATGCAATGTAAGTAAGTCAGAAAAACATGTCTGCTAAAGATTTCTTCTATATGCTGTGGATGACTTGTTGACAATTGGTTCTTGTCTTAAAACTACCCCACCTCCCCCCATTTGCTTTTTTAAGAATCTGGAAGCAACATAATTACATATATTCACAAGATCCTATACAAGGAATTAATCTTGAAGCTACACTATATGATAATGCTCATTTTTATCAATAAGTTACCTTTCCCTGTATTATCCTTGCTACTCTTTTTTTTAATAGGTTGAGTTCTTGGTTTTTTAGCAGGAATTTCCTCAGATGCACCTTAAAAATAGTCCAGCATAATTAAATAATGGCACACAGCTGAATATAAAAACACAACATCAAACTAGGTGATATAAAAAAATAAAAACAGAAACTACACATAACTAAAGAAACTGTTTCTCTCATTTTCAATAATAATATTATTATCTCCGTGATTTTTTCAATGAGCTCTTCACACAAGAATGGCAACATCAGTTGTGCTTGTTATTCAAATGTCATACCTCCAACAAACTCTTCCTTTATAATGAAGAACAAATCCAAGAACAGGCATGCATGCACTAATAATTTGACAACATGCTATCACTGAACTAAGTCAGTTGGTGCTCCATCTTAAAACTGCAATTGCTTTATTTCTTCATGAACCCACATGCAATGAATAAAGAAAATCACTCATCTCAAGATTTATTCCACTGAAGTATTAAATCAATTAATGACCATTATTTCTTAAAAAAGTAACAAACTAGGACCTAGGAAAGGTCAGTGCATGGAGAAAGTAAATATACAAATAGCGGCCTTCAGTGCTCTCCTTTTGCCTCCACTGAGCCTGGGACAAGCCCTAAGTGATGTGTCAAAAGTTTTTACCTTTTTTATTCTTCTCCTTTTTATTTGTTGTATTGGAAGCTTTAGCAGTCTGCTTTTTGGTGGTGGTGTTCTTGGAAACTTGAATAGATAAGGTTCACAAGAGTTCAGTGCTTACAATGTCTTAATCTTTTCAGCAATATAGCTTACTTGACTTTTCCAAGATAAATTAGAATCTATTATAATACCTAGATGTTTTATTGAGTACTCTTGGTTTGAGTAAATGTCATTTAAAGAGAGTGTGACATGAAAGGGTAACTTTCTTTGTGGAGAGTGGAAAATGACAAAGTTCAACTAATCAATATTAAGTGAAAGTTTGTTAGCACTCAACCAAGTATGAATATTTACAAGTTCATTGTTTACTTTGGATTCAAGGATTGTAAAATTTTTGTGTTTGTAAACCAGATTGGCATCATCTACAAATAAATGAAAATCTAGAATTTCAGAGCAGTTACTAAAATCATTGATATATATACAAGAAATAATAGTGGGCCAACAACTGAGCCTGGAGGAACACCACAAGAGACAGGTTGAGGTTGAGACTCAGTTTGCCCCTAGGATACATATTGATATCTGTTGGTAAGATAAGAGATGAACAAATCTTTGGTTACACCACAAATACCATAATAATCTAATTTTTCAATCATGATATTATGATTTACAATATCAAAGGCTTTACT
The DNA here is from genome assembly GCA_942486045.1 of Pocillopora meandrina. Taxonomy (NCBI): domain Eukaryota; kingdom Metazoa; phylum Cnidaria; class Anthozoa; order Scleractinia; family Pocilloporidae; genus Pocillopora; species Pocillopora meandrina. Next base: position 24,215 of record CALNXJ010000142.1, read on the forward strand.
GAAATCCAAAAATATACCACAAGAAAATTCCTGGTAGTCAATTGCATTTTGAATCAAGTCAATGATGCTTAGGATAGCATGATCCGTTGAGTGTTTTGCACAGAAGCCAAACTGCTTGCAATTTTTTACATTGATAGGTGAAGAAGTGAATTTTTGAATAATAAGAAAATTAGGTAGGTGATCAGTAACATCATAAACAATATTCCCACTTAATGTGAGGTGTTCCAAGAATTGAAGAAAATGTTGTCAATTAGAGTTTTTGAGTGGTCAGTAATTCAAGTAGGTTGTAAAATATGAGGTTGAAAGCTGAAGGACCCCAAAATATTTAAAAACCTTCTGTATCTGGGTGAGAATCCAGTTTAAGAAAATCAAGATTAAAATCTCCTAAAATGATGCAGAATTTATTCTCCCTATCAACTTTGTGTAAAACTTCATCTCTAATATAATGCAATGTAAGTCAGCAAAACATGTCTGCTAAAGATATCTCCTATATGCTGTTGACAACTTGTTGACCATTAGCTCCTGTCTTACAACTACCCCCATTTGCATTTTTTAGGAATCTGGAAGCAACATTATTAAATATTATTACACCCATTTTGAAATCACTGGTGATGCCTGTAATCTGATTGGCTCTAATTGGTGCAATTTATTCATGAATTGGCGATTTCAAAATGGACGTAATAAAGTGGTAATTGAACCTCGTGTCGTGCAATTTTGGTCTGAAATCATACTTGTGATTTCAGATCGAACTCATGCTATGCGCTCAATTGATTTTGAAATCACGCGTATTATTTCAGCCCAAATTGCACTCCACTCAGTTCAATTACCATTATAGACAAAGTCCTATACAAGGATTTAATCTGACTTGAAGTTATCTAATAGTACTGATCTTTATAAATAAGTTACCTTTCCCTGTATTCTCCTTGCTAATCTTTCTTTTCCTTGGTTTTTTGGCCGGAATTTCCTCAGATGCACCTTAAAAAATAGTCCAGCATAATTAAATAATGGCACATAGCTGAATATAAAAACACAACATCAAACTAGGTAAAAAAAAAACACACACACACAAAAACAGAAACTACACATAACTAAAGAAACTGTTTCTCTCATTACCAATGATATTACCTCTGTGACTTTTTTGTACTGAGCTCTTCACACAAGAATGGCAACATTGTGCTTGTTATTCAAATGTCATAACTCCAAAATACTTTTGCTTCATAATGTAAGACAAAGCCAAGAACAGGCATGCATGCACTAATAATTTGAATATGTGCTATTATACTGAGGTAAGTCAGTTGGTGTTCCATCTTAAAACTGCAATTACTTCTTCATGAACCCGCATGCAATGAATAACGAAAATAACTTATCTAAAGATTTATTTCATTGAATTATTACAGTACTGTATTTAATGACCATAATTTTTAAAAAAAAGGAACTAGCCTTTGCCAAGCTTTTAATCAGTGGATGGGGAAACTAAGCATGCAAATAGCAACCTTCAGTGCTCTCTTTTTGTCTCCACTGACCATCTGAGCCTGGAACAAGCCATAAATGATGTAACAAAAATTGTTACCTTTTTCATTCTTCTCCATTTTATTTGTTGTGTTGGAAGCTCTAGCTGTCTGCTTTTTGGTGATGGTGTTCTTGGAAACTTGAATAGATAAGGTTAACAAGAGTTCAGTGCTTACAATATCTCACATACTTAAAAAAGAAAACTAAATTGATACAGCTCACTGATGGACTTGTAAGGTTCGTTGTGTTTGAGAATAGTCCATTTCAGAGTTGTTTGAGGGTAAAAGCTAAGGTTAACTTTGTTACAAAAGAGACAAGAGACCTAGCAAGGTTAGTATAACAAATTATTACTGAGAAAGGCACTCTCAACCACATTCTTGTTAATTGGCATCTAATTGTGCACATGCAAAATTGACTATTCGAAGTACTTTATGATTAAATTGGAAGTTAATTCTGAAATAAAATCTGGAAATTAGCACTATAAATTAACTACCCACAAAAGCATGACCATGTTCTTATAGAGCCCTGGTACCAGAGGTGAGGCAACTTATTTATGTCATTGTACAATTAATGTAAAACTTGCTTTTTGAAAGCTTTTGAGAGCATATATCAGAGCTCTAAGAGCATATCTTTCACATGGGTCTTGGTGCAAGAGAGCAGGTAGCTATGTGTACATGTAGCACAAACATGCACTTAGCCTTACACCAGTTTTTTCCTCTTCTACCTTCAGGCTAAATTTCCAAAATAGTGAAGTTTTTATCTACAGCCCTTAGGAACTGTAACAGACTCTAACTGACTCTTGATAAACAAATAATTCATACCTTGGAGTGAATTACAAAAGTTATTTCAAAAAGTTCAGGTGAAATTTAGGAGGCAAATTATGTGTCTCTGGTACCATAATTGAGCTTTTTCATTAGTTTTCATTGTATATAGGTCTTTTACTCTTAAATAGACTTAGCCAGCAACAAAACCCTTTTGACGTAAAAGATGCATTTAGTATTAATTTCAATGACATTTTAAACTCAGAAATCTACAACGAAGGTTACACCAAAACTCTCCCAGAATTAAAAAATATTAAAGCAAATCAAATTGGCATTAATTTTTTGCTTTCATAATGCCTTTGAGTGTAGTTAAAGAATGATTGGATTGTGAAGCATGCTTAAACAAACTGATTGTGATGACATGCCTTTGTAAGCAACATGTACATTATATACATGTAAATATACACAGCTCTACCTTTTTGTTTGGCTAGAATAGGTTTCTCCTCTATAAGACCAAAGTTCTCTTCCTCTGTGTAACTGTCTGTGTTTGTGTCTGAGCTCCCATCAGATCTGGAAACTGAGTCATCTGTCTCTGGACTTGAGCTCTTGGAATCACTAGATTCCAGACCCACTAAGTACAAAAGAAACTAAACTTTCAGATAAAAAGTGAATGTAGTAATACAGTGTAGTAATTTTGGGTCAGAACAAATTCAGACTAGTTTGATTTGACCACATGAGAGAGTATTTAACAAATCTTTGACAGAGAGGAAGTAGGACACAACACCAGTAAAATGGCTGATAAATGAGACCCTTACATGGTCCTGACTATTATTTATATATGTGAAGGATTACCAGTCAGATTATGTAGTCTTAAGTGTTAACCCTTTAACTCCCATGAGTGACCAAGACAGAATTTCTCCTTACATTATCAATACAATATCAACCAAATAATTGATGAGAATGAAAGAAAATATCTATTTGGAGATAATTAGTTGATCCAATACTTAATTCTCTGAAGTGACATTATAATAATTGTATTATTGACAGTAGGAAGAATTACAAATTTGATCTGGGAGTTGAAGGGTTAACTCTTCAAAACTTCTTTTAGCCCCATTAATTTAGGAGAATGATCATGTTATACATTTACAACTCTGTAAGGCATAATTTAGGTTTTTTCTTACAGGAAATCTTATAAAAATTTGATCAAAATTGTTGTCTCCACATTCACAAGTACAACTAAATCTAGAAAATTTTTGAAATTTTGTTTGTCACAAGGTCCTAACATACACCTCCAACTGAGATTCAAACTGTTGCTTGTGAAAACTAACAAGAAACCCACAGATTAACCCTACTACAAAAGTTCCAGGCTTTATAACAATGCAAATATGTTTACATACCTCTCCGTCTTTTTCGAGGAGCAGTCAGCCTGTTGTCACTTTCCAATTCAAAATGATTTGCTTCTAATTGCCTTAAGATATCAGAATGTGCATGAGTCATTGCAGCTCACGACAGAAAAAATTAATAGAATAAGTGCTGCAAAGGTGATGCTGCACATATTCGGGGGGGGGGCTTATTCAAGTAAATAAATTAAGTTACATTTTAAAACATGATCTAAAAACAAATTCTTTCTTACACCATCATTCACAAATTTAGTTCTATATATTTACAACTAAAAAGTTCCTAAGATTTTACTCATTTCATCGAGGGAACACATGAAACATCTGTAGAAAATTCACTTAACCTCAAGTATCTCATCATTATTGTTATCACTTTGGTTATCATTATAAGTATAATGATGATAGGACTAAGTGGGGTCTGATGAAGTCTAGTTGTGAAAGTGATACCGAAAAATCCATGACGAATTTGAAGTGAATGACAAATTTGTTAATCACAAGTATGATTAGAGACAGAATTGGACAGCTTGAAGTCCTGTTACCAATTAATCAAAACTATGACAACATTCTAGAAACAAACTAGCCCTTGGTTATACCTTTTCATAGAAAACAACAGATAACTTAGCAAAAAGTGCAACAACAGCACACATGTGACACAAACACAGGCATGACCTATTGGTACTCAAATAGGACTGGTGCTAACCAACCATGTTTGAGAATTTTGTTATAGTTTTGATTGTTATTGTTATTATTATTATTATTATTATTATTATTATTATTATTATTATTATTATTATTATTATTATCATTACTCATGCACATATTTATAATGAAAAAGAGTATTTTTTGGTCAGTAGACTATAACATTGTATGTCTAGCTTGAGTTTTACAATGTGTATGTGATTTAAAACAATTTAATCAGTGAAAGGGAAAGATTGTTTCAATAAATGGAAACTTCTTCCAGTAAGAGCATTTTGAAGGTCAGATATACATGTAATAGCCTCACAATCCCAGACAAATTCTTTTCAAGGATCCTAGCTGAGTTGAGGTAAATTTCATTAAGTCTCACCTTTGCAATTCCCACAGTAATTGCCAGGACATAACGTTAGCTGACATGATGTTAGCTGATATAACAGATGTTAGAAGTTAGCTGATATAACAGACAATCCCTTAGCTAACACAGGTGGGCTTTAACCCAGAGAACTGAAAATTGATCATTTACTTGGATTAACACAATAGTTAAGCCGAACCGTTAGTTATAACGCTGGCAAAGCAATTTTGACGTAGAATATGCTCGAAGACAACATCTCTCCTTAGCGTTTGTACGAAAAGAGGAAAGATTTTTGCATAGCCCCAGAATATTCTGAAACAAAGCCGTAAAGAAGTTCCAAAGGCAATCTACTATTTTTGCTAGTGCGTTTCCGTTATGCAAGAACTTTGTGGAAAAACGCAGAATCAGTGGACTGTGCGGAAATCTTGCCCTTCAAGGCGCTACATCCTTCTTGCTAGAAATCGCTTATTGACATATCTACATTTAAAATGTAGAACCGCTAATATGAAGTACTTTTGAAAAAACGTAAGATAAACAATCTGATAAACACAAAGGTAAAATTTCCGCACAGCCCCATACTACATCATGCAATCAGTTCTTGGATAGAGAAAACAATGACAAAAACAATACATTGCCATTGGGAAAACAGATTTGTTTTACAATAGTATGAGGCTGTGCACAAATTTTACCAAACACAAATAATTAGGCATTGAAATCGAGCACGTGGAATGCAACGGTTTACCGCGCAGTTTTCAAGAGGGATAAGAAATAACGATTGTGAGAAAAAAAACGTAAAATTATCACAATAGAAATTTGGTGAGCATAACACTTACCCTGAAGACCTCAGTGTCGAGGAAAGAGCCGTAACTCATCCATGCTAAGAAGAGAGAGAAAGAGACGTAATGTGATACTTTGAGCGCCAAAATGCAACGGTGCCCAACGGTGTGGAAACAACTTTTCACCATTCCCTCTCCTGGCAAATTATTCATGCCAGACCCCTCTAAAACTTCCCGCCGCCCCGTATTGCTAAAATCCTCAAACTTTCTCGCGGGCGAAGGCACGCTCGTGCTGCAGCGCTAAATATAGGGCCTCCTCGCATATTATTGTCTAAATCTCGCCATCTCCGGTTGTGGAAGTGAGACAATACCACAGTGTTTTTTTAATGTTCCTCCAAACTTTCACAGGTGTCTTCCGAAAAAGCTTTTGTGCGCGCACTGTAAGTCTCAGGTGAAGGAAGTCAGTAAATAATGGTAATTGAACTGAGTGGAGTGCAATTTGGCCTGAAATCATATGCGTGATTTGAAATCACAAGCATGATTTTAGACAAAAATTGCACGACACGAGGCTCCACTTTATTACATCTATTTTGAAATCGCCCAAGTACAGGACTTGGTCAGTTCTTATATTTTATTTATGCAGTACTGAGCCCGTTTGAAATTAAATTCGTCCATTTTTGGGGGGGGAAAAATAAGAGTTTTAGAAACATAAGTAGCAAAATTTGCCTCACGATACGCTTTGTCTATCATTTTCCTGCAATTTGATTGGTTACTTTAAACAAGCCTTGAAATCTGATTGGTTGTTTTGTTTTTAGTGAAGCCTCCTCATTAGCATGGAAAAAGATGCAATTTAAAGCAAAAAATGGTGCGATTCGTGAATAAATCGCACCAATTAGAGCTAATCAGATTACAAGGACAACCAGGGATTTCAAAATGGGTGTAATAAACAGTAAAGTGACCAAGTGTCATTCTGTTAAATCAAAGGTAGCCCAGCCTTACACGATGAGCCTCCAAAGATATACAAACATTTTTAATATTGCGCTATGGTTCAAGAATGGGGGAAAAAAAGGTCGCATCCTTCACTTAAAAATTTTATTTTTGTCAGGAGCCCATTACCATTATTAATGGACTCCTGGTTTTGTATAAAAACAAAATTGCCATACTTCTATGGTTGGTCGATTGCACCTTGGGAGTTTTCTGGGCGAATTTAAGGATATCTGGGTCGTTCTTAGTTCTGCTGCTTTATCCACCATATAATCTTCAGCAAAATGGTTGTTAATATCAAGTTATTTCGCACAGTTGGACGATCTGCCATGGCATTTGTATGGGAATGGAAGCTCGACGCCTTCTTAACCCAACATTTTGACCTAGTTTTGAACAAAAACCTTTACCAATCACGCTTTAGAATTTGTTCCTTTGAATCTCATGAGATTACTTGGCATTCTTCATATAAGTTGTTTCCAAGGTAGGTCAGTGGGTGATCCCATCCGAACAAATCTACTGATAGTAAAATGCTGTTATTTTACTTTAAATGCCTCGACATCGCAAAATTCAACACCCATACGGACATGTCCGGTATGGGGAACGCAAATGGCTCCCCATACCGGACAGTGCTGGCTAGTCACACTCATTTACCTTATTCGAGGTTCGTGTATAAAGGAACGGAGATGTGAATGGTTCGAGGTTTGTGCCAAAAGGGACGGAGTTAAAGGCCGCCAATTAAGAGTCCTTGGGTTAGATGTTGTACGAATTCCGCCGTACCCAAATCGCTGTAGGTTCACATTACTTGAGCTCAGGGTGGGTGACAGTTCGTGGGTATGCATTGTCATAGGGATGGATGAATTTTGAGATAAAAGCCCATTGATGAAACTATGAGGGTCTGGATGGAGGGGGGGCAGAGGCGGAAATGTCACTTGTCAGTTAAAATTTTATCTATATGTCAGTTAAATTTTGGGCCATTTGTCAGTTGTCTGTTAGACTTGGGGCCATTTGTCAGTTGTCAGTTAACTATTATCTAAAGATCCTAAATGGCTTAAACCTCTCCAAGTGAGCGGCGTCGACCACATCAAGATCGGAACGGACCAAGGATCGAACAAAAAAGTTTTGAAAAAGAAATCAATCAATTAAGATCAAAAATATAATATGTTAATTGTTATTAGGACAAGGTAAAATAAAGCATAATGAATGAAGGGGGAAATTTCTGAAGAAACTGTGGTGCTGCGTGATGGGAAGGTATAGAAAGGTAATTAGGTATTATTAACTGAGAGACTGTAAATTGGCTACCGCTGAGATTTTCAAAGCTGACGTTTCGAGTGTTAAACATCAAAGCGAATAACGGAGGAACATTTCGCTCTGAGGAAGGGCTAACGCTCGAAACGTCAGCTTTGAAAATTTTAACGGTGACCAATTTACGCCATCAACTTAGTTGATAATACCAAAGTACCTCAAAATAGAGTTTGCGTGACATAATGGAGCGCAGGCCCCACTGGAAGTTTTTTTTGTTTGCCCCAAAACTTTATGTAGTCACTCACGGCTGAGGAGTGTTTTGTACTGCCGCCATGGACGAAGGCAAGCGAGAGGAAAGTATCATTTCATCAGCCAGTTATTGTATCGTCACACAGCGCGTAACACTTTAATAAACTAGACGCATATTTGTGTTCACCCAGGCTTTCTGTTGGGAATAAACTTCGTTTTTTTCCTGCTTGCATTTGCCTAAGTTTTTTTAATGCAATTATTGGTTTATCCTGTAACTGTTTTTTTATCCGGGTATGCCACAGATGCAGGTTTCTGACATATATATACAGAGCTGAAAACGGTATTTGTTGTGTAGTGTGAAGACCCTTGGGGTGGGGTGGGGGTAGGTAGTGCCATATATATAATCAGCTACTATTTCAATACTGTCCTATTACTAGACACTATTTTCAATTTTTTTTTTTTTGAGTATTGACTAGATTAAAGTTTGTTTTGCAGGTTAAGGGTTGTAGTGGGGTAAGTCTTTTGCCAAACAGGCTGTCTTCTTGTGTTTCCTTTTTCTTGGTTGACAAAAGTTTCAGGCTGAGATAGCTTTTAATTATGAACAGCCCCAAGTGCTAGGGTGATGACACTTAACCAAAAGGAAACAAGAAGTCACACCAAAGGTTATTACCAGATGAACTATTAATTTTATGGGGTTGTTGGAGTGGTTCTCATGAATGTGTGAAATAAACTTTAGCATATTTTGTACTATTACTTCCCAATTTGTTTGTTTTCACTTGGAGTTACTGAGGTAGTATGCTTTTTAGTTGCTAATTTTTGGTTTATTGGTTAGATTGGTTTCACCAAACCTGGTGAGTACTAATCAACTGTTACTGTTTAGAGTAATTTTCATTTTTCCGTGAAAGAATAGGGTGATTAATAGTTAGTGGTGTACTGTGAATTTTTTTGTATTCTTTTGTTCTTTATTGACTACTACAAACTAAATAGTCATTTCTTTATTTCATGAGCGATTGAATATCACTCTAATAGATGTAAAGAAACAAAAAGTTCAAAAAGCATTGAGCATCTTAAAACATTAATGTAATTAATCAGCAGAACCCAGGCTTATTAAAATCACTCTAATCAAAACCAATATTTTCATTTGCCTTTGAATGAAAAATGACTATTTAGTTTGTAGCAGTTGATAATGAACAAAAAAATTAGAGTCTACCAACTACAGTAATTGCAAATTTTCATTTGCATATGAAAATTATCTAAATATTTTCATTCTGTATATATGCAGTGAGGAAAAAGGCATATTGTAAGATTAAAATAGTTTTTAATATTTTTTTATATGACTTTATATCTACTGATTACGATCATAATATTTCAAGGGTATAGTAGTAGAAATTGTTGTCCAACAAGAACAATTAAATTTGTTTGTAAGGAATCAGTAGTTTGTCAAAGTTCAAATTATATTTGTGAATCATGTTCACATCTTATAAAAACTGACAACTGTAACAGAAACTTAACATGAAAGGAGAGTAGTCAAAGTGCACAATTCATCACTTAGACAAATGTGCGACAAACTAACAGATACTTGTTACTAAGAAAGTGTGTTTTTCGTACGTTAATTTTACATCATTGATAAATAGCAAATGTTCTGTCAATGTATCTTCATCTAATGTTAAAACGTCTGGTCTATCAAACAATTTTGAGAGAATTTCTTCTCCCATTTTTAAGCTGAATTCCTTATCATCAGTATTTTGTATGGTCACCTAAAAAAAGATTACAATAGGTTGCAACAGCAATACACCCTACTGTTAAAATGAAATTGGTGTAGCTTTCAGATATGAGCAACTCAAAGGCTCTTCGTAAAGACACACAGTACTGATATCCCTCTATAGCAATTTCTTGGTGAACAGTACCAGAGTAGCTTTCACTGTATTCCAGATAATCAGTATCAAACACATTTAATGCTGTTGGTAATTCTGACTGCATTAAATATGCCTGTCTAGCTAATTGTAACAAACATGAAAAAAAAGCTGATTTCCAATATTCATTATTTGAATAAGATCATTTGCAGAGCTGATCCCTTGTGTGCTATTGTAAATCAAAGAACACACTCATTGCAACACAACATTACTGTTTTGTTAAGGTAAACATATGTGGGAGGGCCAGGATTTTTTTCTATGTCTCCACTTAATTTATAGTTGCTGCAGCAATAATTTGCTACATAAGCCTCACTCTTGCAAGAAAACATCAGTTTGTTACAAGAAAACAATGTTAAATATCGACTGGCACGATATTTTACCTTTCCTATACTTTGACGAATTCTTTCACGACAGTTACACTTAAATATCCTCTTATTTAGTAGTTTTTTAGCACTAACATAACAGTACAATGTAGATGACAAGGGAATACATGAGAGAATACATGCGTAGTCAAATTTTCTAACCTTTCTGCTCTTGTTCCTCAACCTTTTCAAACTTCGTATTGGTATTCTGCTTGGTTCACGATCACGTCTACAAACACGATGAGATTTGCGTCTATTCTCTCGATTAACATTAGTTCAATTGATAAATAGAGAATAATACATGGACGCGCTTAGATATGGAATTTATCTTCCAGTGTTTAACTCGATAGCTCATGAGTGAGATGACGAGTTGAACACGAGAAGAGAAATTCTATATCTACAAGCAACCATGTCCTATTTTGTTTATCATATAAACACAATGGCCCTCAACTGGGAAGAAAAGCCGACTTCATTAATAAATGAAAATAAATGAATGGACAATCCTCGAATAACAATCGCAGAGTGCGTTGGCGCCAACTCTTAAGATGGAAATATGCGTTGAATCATGATTACAAAAACAACAATGGTCGTAATTTTCAATTTACAAAATTCTTATTTATTTACTTTGTCCTTAACAACAGCAGAAGTCTTTCAGATAAACGGCCAAAATCGGCTGGTGACCAATCTTCTAGTTGTCGATTTTCATTCACAGCCGAGAGAAATGCTAACACCAAAGCCACCGAATACGCAACTTTCGGTTTTTCTTTTGGTATATTGGTTTTCTTCCCCTTCTCGACAAGTTTGAACCGGTGATACGGATTTTTTAGTGTTTCAGCCGCTATAATTCGAGAAAGCTCTGACAAACAACTTCTATTGAGAATCGTGAAGGCTATGTCGTTCATTCATCAATCTGACCGAGTGGCGCCAAAGGCGTATGACGTGTAAGCAGCTGATTGGCTTTATCAACACACCTAATTAAAAATAAAAAAAATTTTTAAAAAATTTTTTCAAGTGTGTTGATACGGCTTTTCTCAGGGCCGCAGTTTATGTGATAAAGCCTGTTTCTCGATGAAAGGTTCACTTATTAATGCTCGTTCATAAAGAGATCTCTCATAAGGTTCGTGGACCGACCCGTTCCGAAAACGCTCGACATCTTTTAGTGTGGGTCTACCGCAAACGATGTGTGCAAATTTTGTATGCGTTTTGAGCGTATTATACACAGTCTCTGTGCTGATTTTGCTCTGCGAAAGCTTCTCTTCGTCCGCTATTAGACCATGCCGTGTGCTCATTAGTCAAAACGTCGCACATGCGTGAGAGTCAAAAGGTAGCGCATGCGTGATAAGGACTTGGCTGCGATTTGCGACCGAACGAAAAAGAAACGAGGCTGGAATTTGAACTCAGGCGTTTCCTCTGGAAAGCCCGAGTAATAAATAGTTTGCTTTTTGTCGAAGTGTGAGCTTGGGATACCTGTGTTTCCACAAGCATTTTTTGATGTCATGATCAAAAACGGCCGCGGAAGAGGCAGAGGGTCAAGGCCCAAGGTCCAAGGTCGATTTTGCCTAGACCAGGCGTGATAAAGTAAGGTGCATAAACACGTTTTGGAACACCACACCTTGAACGTTCAAAGTGAATACACTCCATGTATTTCATAACCGGGTAAATATTCCATTACATTTCATACAGGAAAGCTGCTAAGCAGACACTTGTTAACTATGATACTACCATGGAAAATAACATTATTATCATGCCCGATTTGTACTGAAACAAATTAAGGTTGTGATTACCAATGACGAACGACTGCACGTGTTGCGTTCCTCAATCATGAAAAACGCGGATCCAAAAACGCTAACTTAATCACTAGCCAAAATGCTCCAAACAAGCAGTTCTGTTTTATTTTTAAAAACTATATATAGTGGCCTATATTAAAAAACTTAGACTGCTTAGTTTATCTGAAATACTCTACCTTATATATGAGTCTGTCCTCCAATAGATCTAATCAAATGCGTGTGCAATATTCAGCTTTATTACACCCATTTTGAAATCACTAGTGTTCTTTGTAATCTTATTGGCTCTAATTGGTACAATTTATTCACAAATTGCACCATTTTTTGCTTTAAATCGCATCTTTTCCCAGCCAATGAGCAGGTCACACCAAAAACAAAACTTTCCAAAACTCTTATTTTTTCCCCCCAGAAAATGGATGAATTTAATTTCAAATCAGCTCAGTACTGCATCAATAAAATATAAGAACTGACCAAGTCCAGTTTTTGGGCGATTTTTAAATGGATGTAATAAAGTGGTATTTGAACCTCATGTCGAGCAATTTTGGTCTGAAATCATACTTTTGATTTCAAATTGAACTCACATTGGTTCAATTTTGAAATCATGCATATGATTGCAGCCAAAATTCCACTCCACTTATTCCAATTACCATTATTAACACACCAAAAATGTTTTAAAAAGGCTATCAATAAAAGGCTGTAAATCAAGGTTAAAATAATCACTAGATTCTTAAAATTAATAGCCAACTGGAATTTCTTGGTAACCAGCAAAGTTATCTATACTTTCCACCTAGTGGCCGTCTGTTTTTAAACTAACTCCCAGGTTTTGATATGAGTAACATCAAAGAGATATTATTCAAAACAATATTCTTGTGCTAAGTCTCTCCGCTGTACCAAATTGTGGGCTAATGCATCATACAAAGTTTTATAGTCTGCATCTTCCCCATTTTTTGATTTCCACAGATGCAGTATTTGATATCCCTTCTTAGACAAAGACTTAAAATCGTGATCAATTATTACTATGTCTGCTCTCGTAATTTTAAGTCGACGTGCCAGTTCATCCCATTTGTCAGCAATTTCTTTGCCAAGTGTTTGAAGGTCATCATCAGTTACTACTCCCTCTTGAATATAAAAACAAATGGAAAGATAATTATTTTAAGATTACCAGCTTACTTGTTACTTACTGTGACTCAGTAACAATTTTGAAATCATTCATTGCAAGTAATCTTTTTCAGAGGGGGGGGGGAGAGAAGAGCAAAGGCTTTTTTCTGTCATGCTGAAGATTTTCTATCAGATGTTGTGGAAGCAGGGTGGCCAAGTGGTTAGTCTGGTGGTCCTGAGAACAAGCCCTTCAGCCTGCCACTCAATGGATTGTTCTTAATGGTTCCCTGAGTTCAACTCCTTGGCTGTTCTTTGTATATAGCTAACTGCTGCCTGCCTCCTGCCAGTTGGGGTTTTACACCCTGTGTTTATTTACAATGTTTGGGACCAGATTGTTTGTATTTATCCTGAGGTGATCGAGCCCTGTTGGGAAGACTGGTCAATTTCAAAAGCGTACAAATACATATCCACATACTCATTACCCATATTATCAGGTATAATATGTTGAATAAAACTGATCAGAGTTGATTTACATTATGGCAGCTAGTGGGGGTATAACTGATTGTGAGTCAGTAACAATTTATCACAAAAAAAAATCCATTTTGGGAGAGAGATTTAAGGTTCTTCAAGTCTGTAAAGAAATTTTATCAACTGAAAATGTAACTTTCCTTTTGTCCTTACCCTTAAACTTCCTTGTCTTACTAGTGCTGGATACCCCAGAAGTTCCAGGTTCTCCAATAGGATCAATTTTAGGTTTTTTTGCAGCTGAGCCACTTTCCTCCTCTTGCTTAACTTCAGTGGAGCCAGAAGCTAGTATGTGAGTAAGAGAGATGAAAAGGTTAGGGTAAAAATGTGATATTTTTGTGCTTGCATTTCCTCCTGCTAACTGGTTTTTCTGAAGAACTTAGGTCAAAGAGATCTAGCCTGCAGAACAGGAATAATTTGTTGCGTTTTTCAGGCAAATGAAGATAAGTCATGCACAGGGTAGGAGTGCAAATAATAACTCCTCCCCTTGACTTCATGCCTGCCTCATGCTTGCCTCAATTCTACTGAAAAAGGCAAAAGAATTTACACCTGTTCTTCAGGCTAAGATATGGATCCTGGTATTGCAAGCTTAGACAATAAGTGGTTCATTTTGATCTAGTGAAATAAAATTTACCCAATAACTGCCATTAGTTAAAAACAGCAGGCTCTTCTAGTCAGTGGCAATGTATTTTCTCTAACACTCTTAAGTGGTGGCCTAAGTTATTTGTATTCTCCATTAGCATGATTACCATCAATATAATGATTTGTTAAAATGTTGATTTTTGTTTATTACTTTATAGTCCAAACTTATTATTTATATAATAGCTAACATCTTATAGTTCTTCACACAAACTATTACAATTAAAAGAGACATGCCTGTTTCAGGTTCATACAACCTTACTATAACTATATCCAGTTGATTCTGAGATAAATATGTTCAAATATTAACAGAGCTATTAAAATTAAGAAGGCCTTTAAGCACTATACTGTTCAAGAATGATTCTCTTTTGACAACTTATTTCACAATTACATTGACTTAAACCTTTTCTCTGTTTCCAGGAAACAAAAATTGGCAAATGAAAAGTCTCTGGTACCTTCTTTACGCTTTTTTGAGAGGGTGACTGAATGTCTTCTTTAGCTGGGTTGTCTGTCCCTTCTGGATTCTCTTTTACTTCTGTCAAAAGAAGAACCTTTCATAGTCAGAATTGCTTTTACAAATTTTATTTTTTAAATATAAGTGACTCTTGCAGTGACATTAACACAGCCTCTTGCAATACTTGGTTTGGTAATTAAATGTCCATGCAAGATTAAAATTTGTTAAGTTTGAGAGGGAAAAGGTGGGAATGAGAGACCAATTTGTAGGTACATGACTGTATTCTAAACAATTCCAAGTTATGTGTTCACCTTTACAAAACAAAAATCCATGGTTATATACAGACTAGCAACTTAGTTTGTACTTTCTCTGAATTTGGAGGCTATTAGATCATGCAGTAGTGTATGTTTTTGAGATATTGTATTATATAAAGGTCTATAAACATTCACAGAGCATATGTCTCACCGGCTTTCTGATCACTCTCTTTTTCTTCTTTCCTTTCTCCATGGGACACAACTCTAGGATTGGAATATGCAAATGAAACTTTCTTGGTCTCTCGTATCACAGTTTCTTTGCTGAAAATGCAAAATTTCATTGTACTGTATGAAAACCATGTACTCAAAAAATATAGCTCTTACCTATTAAGTAAGTATTTTTTTCTTTTTGCTAACACTGGAGGTCAATGCATTGTGATGATGGATAAATGTCAACACTAACAAATAAAATAAAACAACACAGCTAACAAGAACTCTTAAAGTATACTGAATCTCGCATGAGAATATGACATTTTAAACAAAAAAATCCACATAAATTGAACAATTAAACTTCCATTTTGATCCTGAGAAATTTGTATTTTTGCAAGAGATTAGTGGCTAGTCACATAACTTCTTGGATTTTCATTGAGAGCTTGAAACAAAAATGTGTTCTTAGCCAACAGTGGGAGCTAGCTGGTCACCACGCAAGAGCAAAACTTTCCTGCAAAAGGTCCTGAGTATATCTAAAAGAATTGATAGAGATCTGTAATGCATTTGTACTACAGGGTGAAGACATCAAGGCAAATAAAACAATCCTCACAGTGTCGTCAACAGATCAAAATATTAATCATGGGGTCCTCAAGAGTGATTTAATCTAGCATTTAACTTCTTCTTACAATATCACCCCTAAACCACACATTAAGGTTAGGAGAACAAAGGAAATGATCAACAACTAAAGAAGCTCTCGATTGTTAAACAAATTCTCCTTGTCTCCACTTTGGGAAATGTACAGAGAACAGTATGGAGAATATGCACATTGATTTCAGGGTGTACTAAATTAAGGTAAAAGATTAAACTGGTATGAATAAAGAAGTTAATGTGACTGCCTGCTAAAATGATTGCCTGCTAAGGTATAAAGGGAAGGCCTAACCAGTCACCTGACTAACAGACCAATACATGTCAGCTATCAAATAAAAATAACTCATTTACCTCATTTCGACTGTAGCCACATTAGGATTTTCCTTTACAAGTTTTAATTCCAGTTTGGCATTGTAGCCAATTTCTCCTAACCCTCTCTCCAATGCATCTTTAACTTTTCCATCCTTAAAGTCTTCTTTAAACTTTAAAAATTTCTCCTGTGATCCAAAATCCAAGTCAACAATAATTGACCCAGGCTTGACTGTAGCTTCACCCCAACCTTTAAAAGCCCATTTTACTACATCTGTAACCAATTTTGGATTCTCACGGAAAAAAGTTACCAAACTTTTTACGACATAAATTCCAGTCCCAGAGACGGCGGTCACCAATATTCTAGTTGTCCAAACATCATTAATCTCTATCTTATTCCCTCCAGCTGTCTCTACTCTCATGACAGAACCACTAGGGCTTGGTCTGACACCATTACTTGCATCTCTTTCAGCTTCATTGGCCATATTTGAACACCACTTACCCTGTCAAACACAAATATCAATTCAGATTAGATTTTAATGAGCATCACAGGCTACCCTATGGTCAGGGCTCATGTTACAAGGGTGCCTCTCGTTAGTCTGTGTAAGTGATTAAAAAAAAAAAAAATTCTTACATTGCAGCTTCCAAATGAATATGATTTTATACAAAAGCACTCACTGCTCCTTCCTACCTTATTATCCTTTGTCAAATCAAGCAGTTGTTACAAGAACAGTGAAGAAATCAAGAATTTTTCTCTGTCTGTTAGATACCCACAATCTTGTATGATTCCACCGCAGTGGTAGATAAGTCATAGGTCTCTATGTGATTCCCACAAGAGCACTCATGCTAATTAAGAAACTTTAGAGCTGAAGGGTTGTGGCTCCCTTTGGTGGGTGGCTGAAGGAACCTTTGAAAACCGTAGGCCCGCCAATTTTTGAATCTGAACTCGTTAGCCTTTGTGGTGAGCCCCAAATTGTCACTTTTCCTTTTGATCTGGGATTTTTACTTACAGCAGGGGTCCTCGTTCTGGGGAGAAACTTATTAGAGTGAAGATGTAAACGAGGACATTTTGATGTATGATCGTTGTGGTTTAAAAAAAAAAAAAAAATTGCAGTGTACATGCTGACACATCGTTAACACGAATGTGAAAAAGAGTACATCATCTCAACTATAACGCAATATTTTCTTGTCTTTAACAGTACTTAGCCATTATCTGAGTCTAGCGACGGTCTAATTGTTAGTTGTTGTTTGGGGTAAATAGTTTGTTCTCGGTCTCGCAATCCAAGCCAGTGGCCTCGGCGTCTGCCGAGTCTTGACTTCAAATCGATGTCTTTGTGCCTTAAATACCGTTATTAGAAGTATTTAAGCGTCAGACACAAGAAGCCTAAGCTGTTACTAGAGTGTAAATTAAATTTCACCCTCAGTTGTGTATCTAAGAAACAATTTCCAAAGGCGGAAGTGAAATTCCCAGCACTAAGGGGTTATCGTGCCGCATAAAGAGAATTGAGCAACAGATTTCAACATAAAAGGTTGAACTGAATTACTTTTAGCCTTTCTCTTGCCGATAAAAACTTTTCAAACCGAATTGTTGCCTTTTGTTATCTTAATTGTTGTCGAACAATTCGTCGAAGCGTGACTGGATTAATTCACACTTGTTCATTCCATTGACTAGCACAATCAACAGAGTGAAGGCAGCAATTAAAAGACATGACTATCGTGGATACGTTACAAGGCTAGTAAACTACTTACCTCACTTAGAAGTAAAAAGTTTGCGTCTTGGATGGCAAATCCAGCTCCACGAAAATACTTGATCTTTGGCGTCGCTAAGGCTGCGGAACAATCGCTTATTATTCTAAGCATATCGATCCCATGAGACACAGCGCCATCAATTAAAAATAATAATAATAACAAAAAAGCGGCGGTAAATGTTTAGAACATATGCCTTAGATATGAATGAACCCTCTCCAAAGTGGTACCTAATCGAAACTGAGAATTAAAATGTTATCAAAGTACCCTGATAATCATTCCCATGAATTACATAAATTTAACCTGAGAAAACTACAGACAATTTGTGCGTTTGGGGAAAGTTCAGGATTCAGTGAGGGTTCGGATGGATGTTCGCCGAAGGCAGACCATCCTAGGAGGACAGTGGGGCATGCCCCTCCAGAAATTTTAATTTTCAAGTCCTCAGAAAGGTGATTGCAGCATATTAAGGGATAATGGTGGGTTTTTTTTCTTTTTCATGTCTTTGAAACAGTCTCTGCTTTTTAACATGTACCAAGAGCTCCTGCATGTACTACGCCAAAATATTTCACAATTCTCATTGAAATAAGTTCATTTGACCTGCGGGTGAAAATTAAGTTCAGCAGTGATCCTCGCGGATGTGCTGCTGTTAAAGCAATTGCTGAAAAAAGCCTGAAAGGAATAACGGCTTCGACGGAATTCGAACACATTCCTCCTTTCCTGTTTGCACTTGCACAACCGCTTACTTACAGGGTTCACTTAAAATGAGATCGGCGATTATTGTAGAAGGCATTGTAAGCCTAAATCAGGTAACTACACTTATTTCTTTACAATAATTTCTTAATCAATATGGTCTTTCTTCATTCAATCCGACAATGTCGTTTTTATAGGGAAGAGTGGACTATAGGCCGCGAGGGGTCTGGGCAGTAAAAAATACGTAGTTCCTCGATCCTCCAGACCGCGGCTTCGCAACCGTAATTTTCATCAAACCTTGAAAAAAACAAAACAAAGAGAAAAGAAACCCTCTAGCCACGCAGGCTATCAAGGGGTCTACAGGTTCGATTTGAAAGGTTTCGAAAACACACCTCAAGACAAAACCTTTGGACGCCCTTTCTACTCCGAATGCAGTCACACAATCATCAAGCAAGGCTGCACGCATTTCCCCATGAACATACCTGTGCAAAATATTCCTTCCACGGATTACCACTTGGACCAAAAGATTTAACTCAGGTTGAAGAGAAAGACGGAGAGATTCTACAGTACAGTCACAGACACATAAAAGGACGTTCAAACGTGGGTTCTGTAAAACCACTGTGTTTTAAAATGAAGTGAACAAAGTTAAGATTACAATTACAAATACTATCGGTAAGTATGCTAAAGTGATATTTTGTGTAATAATAAAAAGATGATGTTTTGTACAAAACAGCAGTTGCAATGATGACTATCTAAAATTAATAATTTCCTAGAAACATTTTAAAACAGATCTGTATAACTATTCATAAACTATTTTAGAGTGAAACCTTATGTAACGTTCACTTTTTAAAAAATACTATTGCTAGATAATATCTCTCTATAGCAGTCGCAAAAAACTATTCCCGTTTTAGTGGACGTGTAAACCAAGCTATCAGGGTGTTGAAAAAAATTTGCCACTAAAAAAATAGTACTACTTCATCGAACACAGCCCTTACACAAATAATTTTGTCGTTCCACGAGCATCTAAAAGTTATATTGAAGGAACGATACACTTATATCACAAGTCAGCTGATCACTTCTGGAAGTTAGAAATTACTTGACTCTGGGACAATCTTCTGCTGAAAAATTTTCCTTCAAAATTTTCCTTCAAAATCATATACTCACAAAATTAAGATTAACTTAAGACAAAAATTATTACTTTACATTAAGTGTGACAATTAGTGTCGATTCCACCAGTGAATCCGTGTCCCGGAGGGTAGAAAAAGTTTCTCAGAATGTGGATATGGATACTAAGCCAGTCTGTTTCGGTCACTTTAAGAAATGTACTGTTCCTATTTAAATTCACGACTCATACACAAGAGTGGGTGTGCAGCTCGAACTAGGAGCCCGAGAATTTAATGCCGTCCGACAAAGTTGCACAGAATAGTAAACAACTAGTCATCACCTCTCGGGCTAAAACGTTTTTGTGCCGCGCCTGATACGAAAACCCAAAAATCAGAAATCAGATACTCACAAAATTCAGATTAAATTAATATATACAAAATATACAATCTAACGTTATTGTTTCTCATAGCAAAATTCCTCAGCTAAATCTCGCCGATTCACAAGCCTATCCAGTAAGGCATGACCCAAAATTTCGTACGTTGCGGCTGACCCGTTTACCTCCTTCCAATGCATGAGCATTTTATATCCCTTTTCAGAGAGAGCCTCGTTTAATTTGTTCAGATCATCAAGCTTTGGTTCTAGGATTTTCAAGCGGCGCCCAAGCTTTTTCCAAAGATCACCAAGCTTTGAGGCAAGATATTCCAGGTCATCGACACTGGGTGTACCTTGTTTGACTACAAAGACAAATTAATTGTTAATGAGAAGCATAAATAAAAAGCAATCATTAGCTGACTTAAGACAGGAAATCAAGTTAAACAATTTAAGATAATTTCTCAGTCGCCATCAAGTCATGACAAAAGTATACAGCACTATTTATGGTCACGTCATAGGTTGACTATAAGTTCAATATCAAGTTGTAACGATCGTTACGAGGGGGGTCGGCAGGAGTCGAGAAAGTTATGTAAATCTGAAACTCAGTCGAGGATGCTTTTCTTAAATATATTTCACATGACAAACGAAGGAAAATGTCATTTACTTCATGATTGATATACATTTCCTTAATACACACACGAGACGATAGTATTTCCTACTAACCGATCAAGTCACGCATCTAATGACACATAAACTAATCAAATTTCGCGTTGTAAAAATCAGAGCCAAGTTAAAACTTATGGAAAGCGCCTGAACTATGTGAATGAAACGATATCGGCTTGAATCCTCGTAAATTTGACAGAAAAACACCGGTGTGTTTAAAAAATATAAGATTCCTTCGGAAAAGAACTTCAAGAGGAGGAGTTTATTTAAGCTGGAAATGAATGTCACTGTGGTTAATCGCTTTTGAAAGCGACGAAACCTTGCTCGAATTAGCTGCCCGAGGACATGGTTGAGAAGTTGAATCGATCACCGTACCTTGGGTAGTTTTGCTGTCCCATTCTGAATCTGAAAGATAACAAGTATCATAACTAAGGTCTAGATAGTTTCTTACGCTGTGAACGTCTCTGAGAAAATTTTATCTTATGAAATTTACGTCTTTGCTTGAGCTTTCTCGACAAGGTCGTCCAGCTCACGGAAACAGAGGCAGGCAAAGCGCTTAATTTCTTCTTTCTTTTGCTTTTTTTCCTCGAGCTCAGTGAGGGGAAAAAAAATAGCCAAACCTCAATCAAAAATGGCAATTTTTTTCTCCGTTGCTTTAGTTAATATTAGCACTCGAAATTTTCTTACAAACTCTCAACTAAACACACCAATCGACCAATAAGAGTGCACGGAAGCAGATTTTGAGCATTTTATAGATGTTGATAATAGTCAACACTGACTGATTATTAGTCTTACACTGTGGTCTGCCAGATCCACTTGTAGATGGCTGCTGACTTGCATAAAAGTCGGCAAGCTCCTGGTCATCACCTGCGAGTCGCAATAAACATACTTGGGAAATTAGTAAGACTATGTTTTAGAGTCAAAACACTGTATGAAAATTTTAATGAAATAAAAATAAATATTAAGCTATTTTTGACTCTTTAGACTTACATGAGTTGTTTCATGGACTCTTAGACCTCTGACTCGTGGACAAATAGGTACAAGTTACATTACAAAGACAACCCAGGAACAGTGAATGTGCTGTCAATACACTGTAACAATACCAAGGAGTTGACCCAAGTTCTACCTCAGGGTTTTCTCTCTAGGTTTTGGTAGTAGACAGATGTTTCCAATAAGGAAAGAGAGACTGTCGAGGATATCATGTCTTACAACTAATGTTAACCATCTGCTCAGCCTGGACTTTTTTAACAAATTAAAGCAGCCAATTAAACCCTTCCAGGTAACTGACAAAGTTCCCTTGCAACTGGATTTCATTTGCAACCCTGTAACAACCCTGACCAAATCCAGATATAAATAACTGCGGTAGAAGGATAACAATATTCCCAGTATGAAAGGAGCTCATAATGTTTCAAATCTAGCTCTATGTCAGCCATACTCATATGCCATTTACAGATACAAGTTAATCTCCAAATTTTCTTGGCCGATATGTACTCAAACTAGTGTTTGAAGTAATTTAACAGTGTTGCAGCCTTTTGCTTATCTGGTTACAGCTGTGTTTACCCAAAGTCAAACACAATGATCATGATGACAATAAGAATAACAAACAACAGTTACTAGAATAGAAATACCAATAACAACTTAGTAATGATTATTTTTAGCTATTGTGATTATCATAAAGTAATTAATTGAATATGAAAGTGATCTTTGCATTAATGAATAATACTTTAGCAGTAGTGAAAATAAGGCCTGAAAAAAATTCAGGCCTGTATGGGATTTGAATCCAGGACCTCTGCAATACCAGTGCAGTGCTCTACCAACTGAGCTAACAATCCAACTGGGAGCTGGTTATCATGTTGGTTCCAAATAAACCCGTGAAGTGGTGAATAAACAACTGTGAATAAATGAAAGTCATATATTTGAACTGGAGAAAAAGATGTGACTATGAAAGCAGGATTTAAATCAACCCATGACCTCTGCAATACTGGTGCAGTGCTCTACCAACTGAGCTAACAAGCCACCCACTTCACAGATTTGAAGTAGGTTGAAGACCACTTTCATATTGATGTCTTTATCCACAGTTCAAATACATGGCTTTCAAATATTCAGTCATAGTAATTATTAGTAATAATATGACAGACACCCAAGTCATATCAACAGAGCAAAGGCGAAGGAAGATGTCATGACAATAATAGTTAAAAAATATGATGATTTTCTTTGTTATAATGATATTGATAATATCTGACATTCTACCAACCTGCTGGATTGGGACCAGAGGCTGATGGTTCATCTTCAGAACTTTCTTCTTCCTCATCTTCCTCCTCCCATGAACCACTTTCAATCTCATCCCTGTCTTTGTCATCTGATTCAAAGGGATAGACTGCAAATTGATCAGAATCAAAAGCTTTTCTTAAGTATCTAAAACCAACCTTTAAGACTTGAACCATCCAATCACTCTTTACTGAATGCAGATATACTTATTTTATGTATATATATGTATATATGTATGTATGTTTAACAAATAGATTCCAAGTTGCTGTGCATCTGTTCAGTAATAGATCACAGATGACATCAAAATGTGGTAAGAACAAAAAAGTGGCACACGAAGCGCAGCCGAGTGTGTCAGATGTTCTTACCACATTTTGACGTCCTCTGTGATCTATTACTGAAAAGACGCACGGCAACTTGGAATCTATTTGTTTTATATAATAAAGAATTTTAAAAAGTTTTAATGCTGACATCATCTATACGTCTGCCCTCCAATAGATCATAAGTGAGAACCAATCAAAACGCATGCATAACTGAGCTTATTATATAAATGTATATATATAAATGTGTGTGTGTATGTATATATATATGTGTGTGTGTGTGTGTGTGTGTGTGTGTGTGTATATAAATGAATGTGGGGTAGAGTCTACCTTGGCATAAAGTGCTCAATGCTGTGGTAGCAGAGCTAAGAATACATAAGTTAAAGAGTTAAAGAGGGTGCATTGATTCTTTGTGACTCTCAGTTTTGCACCTTAGTTGTCTGACAAGCACTTAGGAGAGAAACTCAGTCACAGAGAATCGAGGCGTCCTCTTTAATTCTTTAACTTATGTATAAATATATATATACACACACATATAAATATACATATAAAATTTTGACTTAAAACATAAAACAGTGCTCAATACCTAAGATTAGAGCGATGTATATATTGTGGGAGGAAAAAGACAAACTACCAGTTCATCCCTACAGACCAATCCCTATTTGCCCCTGATGAGTGGGCAACCACGAAACAGGTCTGTAGGGATGAACTGGTAGTTTATTTGTCTTTTTCCTCCCACAATATATAAATATACATACATACATACATAAATACATATATATATATATAAATGTGAGGGGTAAAGTCTACCTTAGCATAAAGTGTTCAATGCTGTGGTAGCAGAGCTGAGTATATTTAAGTGAAAGAATCAAAGAGGACGCATCGATTCTCTGTTACTCTGAGTTTTGCACCTAAGCGCTCGTCAGACAGAACTTTTCTAAAGTTTCTTTTCTAAAGTAAAGTTCTGTCTGACAAACGCTTAGGCACAAAACTCAGAGTAACAGAATCAATGCGTCCTCTTTAATTCTTTCACGTATATATATATATATATATATATATATATATATATATATATACACACATGCATATATTACATTTTATTCATTGTATCAATGTTAGGTTTAGTTTAATTTGCGTGAAATTTATTCAGTATTAGGGATTGCATTTTACAATTTGTAAAAACAAACACTGCATCATGAAATGGATATCAATTCAACAAATATCTAGAATAGGAAGAGCTAACAGATTCATGGTATAAATTATACAAAAAAAGCTTTCACCTTTAGGAAGGCCAGCAGCAACAACTGCCCTCACAAAATTTACTTTTATGACTTGGATGGCCTTCGATAAAGCTGGCAAACAACTGCCAAAATTTCCACAGGTATCTTCTATGTAAAGGACAACTGCAGTGTTACCTCTACGCCCACTTTTCTCCAGGTTGTTAAGTAAACATCCATTTAGATTTACTGCTCTGAACATGTATTTTCTTACAGATTTGTTACTGGTTGCAGTAGTAGCTCCAAATGGCACACTCTTTAGCCTCTGTCCATGGCATTTCTTGCTGTATTCAACAACAAGAGGTACATTCTGTTCATATTTGGGGTCCACTTGCAAACCTCTCTTTGTTGCGGTCATCAGTTTCATTACTGAATCATTGTTTTTGACCTCTTGTTGCCATAACTTGTATGTTTCTGGAAACTCGGCAAGACAGAATTTACCTTGACTGGCTGAAAAGGAAGTTTTCTTGACCAGCTCAGGATATTTGCCTTTGAAAGTGACCATCCTGATACCACTCACAGGATAGAGGCTGCCAACCTTGCAGTCAGGATCCCGATCATTTTTGCACAACCCAGGCAAGATTACCAGAGAAAAGTGATCGTGGTAATGAGCACCAATGGCCCTGAACAAGGCAGCCACTTTCCCTCCCCCTGTCCCTAAAAGCAATCAAGCACAGACCATCAATTTGTAATAAATTATTCAGATATATATTTCATTTGACCTTCATACATGAGCAGACTGAAAATCAAATAAAGCAATGATTCTTGCAGATGCATGAGCTGGAATTTTAGCAATTGCAGAAAGAAAGCCTGAGAAATATTTTGGGTTTGATGGCATTCAAACCTGTGCTCCCCAGATGCTATTGGGTGCCACTATCAACTGAGCTACAAAGCTATACATTAGGAGCAAGGCAAATTTCAAGAGTTCTTCTATCCCATGGAGGAATCTGATACATTTTGTAATTACCCGTATTTATTCGCCTATAAGCCGATCTCGGCTATAAGCCGAGACCCTAAACTTTTTCATGTCAGCAGCTGTTGCATTGAAATAAAAAATAAACACAAAACATTCGGCTATAAGCCGAGACCTAATAATTGCAAAGTACTCCACGCGTGTCGTTAACTGAGATGAATTAACATAAACCGAAAACAAAAGGAGCTTCCCTCTCGGGAAACATGCAACCAAAAAGTAGGTTATGAATAAACATATTCATTAAGTCCAATTTACTCAGTTGTTATTGGTCGTTTAATTGAAAGTAACAACAAATCAAAGAAAAGTTGAATTTAATGTAAATAAATAGAACCATGCGTGACATAACAAAACATTCACCTGAGTTCAGAATCCTGGCTCAAACAATCGCTCTCTTTCAAAGTTATCGTAATCGATCATCATGCCGAAAGTTCGTCGTTCTTCATACAACTTAGCGTTCAAACTAAAAGTCGTTGCTGAAGCAGAGGCCGTCGAGAACAACTCCGAGATCGCTAGAGATTACGGAATCAGTGAGCTTAAAATGTCAGCAAAGCGAAAGACGATGGGCTGCTTTTCGCCAAAGTATCCTGAATTGGATCAAACACTACTGGACTGGTTTTCAGAGCAGAGGAGTCAAGGTAAGTCTTTCGTTTCTTTAAAACAATGAAAAGCTTCGATCAGCTGATATCTGTCAGATCGTGTTGCAATGTTTACACAAACCGTGGGAATGACCGCTTCTGATTGGCCAGTTTTTCATGTTGTCAAAACAAGTCAAACAATTAATCTCTGTTATGTTTTACAGGAATTGCTGTAAGCGGATTAATTCTACGGTGAAAAGCGAAAGAGTTGAGCAGTGATCCAGACTTCAAGGATGGAGGATGAGTTTGAGACTGACAGCGAAAAAGACGACGATGACTAAAACTTCAATGTCACAAACTTCAACTTCACAAACAAAACGGCTCCTTTAGGAGCCACCGCATAAATTAAAGTCAATGACCAACAATGATTTGCATGTACCTACCTTTCGCGATCTCGGAAATTTGTGTTTGTTGATAATCGCTCGGCTTATAGTCGAATAAACATTGAATTTCGAATCTTGTTAAGCACCCGTAAATTTTTTGGCGAAAATACTCGTCTATAAGCCGAACCCCCTACCTTGGCGAGAATTTACCTGTTCTCAGTTTAATTTGTTGGAAAAATCGCTCGGCTTATAGGCGAATAAATACGGTAAATAAATTTCATTAGAAATTCCAAATCTCATTATCAGATTCCTTGTTGTTAGAACAACTAGCTTTTACCCCAGAATAAATGACCTGTGTTGAACCAAATAACAAGAGGTCGATGCAATTTTTAGCATGAGCCTTGAGAGGGTGGAGAGCTAGAATTTCATAATAAAAGAAAAGGCTTCACTTTGAAATGAAGATGCGAAATGAATTAAAGGACTACTGATGTTAATGTATTTATCACAGCCCAACTTCCCAGAATGATTTCTCCACTATTAACATCATTCCACCCATTTTCTGCATATCCTCTGGTCATTTCCTTAAAAATTTGAGGTATTTATGTTGTGAGTTGATGAAAAAAAGTGTTTTCCCACTGCAAACCTTAGAATGCACCACAATGCATCTCCTTGATGCATATTTAAAATATATCATGAGGATGGGGGGGAGGGATGGCACCCTTCATACCAACTTAGCCTACTCTTCAATAAAATTTTCCAACTCAATAAAACAATTTTGAGAAGGCTGAATGACAAGTATTTTATGGAAGGCCTCCATTGGGTTAAAAGTCAGACAAGTGAAGTAGTATACAATAAGATGAAAAACTAAATACCAACCGAAACTTCTGATTTTATATGGCATTTTCAGACAATATTGATCAATACCATTATTTGTTTAATCTCATGTGACACACGTGTTGATGCCCTGGCATTGCTAGTGCAGCTGTCCAAATGTGAGATTGACAAGAGAAGGTAATTTTCTTTAAAAGACAATAAAATAAGGACCAAAACAGTAAAAAGTTTGCAATGAGAAACTGCAATCTTACCTTGAAAGTAGGAAAAGCAAACACTTAGATGTTTGTCTCTGGTGGTAACCAACCCAATGCTTGGCACGATGATGTCACGGCCTCCTTTGGGATAAACGTCTGGAGGGATAAAGATATCACGACTTGTTTCCTCGAGGTCACGTATTACCTCAAGAAATGTTTCCTCATCAGGCAGGATAATCGCATAGTCGACACCCTGTCGATTTGTCAATAGTGGAAACGAATAGAAGAAATCTCTTTGAATATCCCTGTTTCTGATAAATTTACTTACAAAAAGTCTTGTTAGTGTTATATCACCAAGCTCACGCCAGTTGTTTCCAATATCTTCAAGTTCTACTGGCATTTGCGTGACCTTGTAACGCTTTGGAACTAAAATCACTGGCGTGTTTTCGGGACTTTTCAGCAAATCGTACTCATATTCTAGCTGTTCCGTTCCATAAAAATCTTTGTACTTCGATAAAATAGTTGTTTTAAGTTCAGCTGGAAATCCACAAGTAGACATTGCTTCCTTGATGACATCAAAACTGGACTTTTTGCAAGTTGACCGAAACTCGCGCCGATTGTGTGCTTGATGGTGCTTCACGATCTCTCGTACTTTCTTCTGGGTATAACTAAGTAAATAGGGTATAATCCAAAAGAGTAGGAAATCAGAGACCTTGTTCGCCCCAATCTTTGGTTCGTCTTCATTTGATCTGGTAGAATTTGCCTTCTTTTTCTTCTTGTCATAGAAAATCAGAAGGATTGAAAACAAAAGAATGTGCGATCCTTTCAAGGGAAATTTTAGTCCGCTATTATGCGGGCAGACCAAATCCTTGTCATCTTGATTTGGTGTATCTTGTGCTGTTGGTGGGTCAATATCCATTTCTTCGTCGGATGAAGTTGGCTCGTGTGACTCTTCACCTTCAGAATCTTGATTAAAACGCGACAGGTTCAGATATGACATCCAAATTTTAGCTTCTTCGTGACCGATAGCCATGTTTCTCTTTTTGTTCTCGGATCTTTTAGCGTACCCCATGTGAAAGGCGGGTATTTCCGGGATTTGAAACAAAGATGGATCTTTTGAGTCGCAAATGTGTTTTGCCACTCGACTCAATACATCTTTCGCACTTGTATCCTTGAATCCGCCATCTCTCAACTCTAAATCCTCCAAGAGGATAATCGGCGATAGGTGCAATAAATTGTCGCTTTCGTTTGGGCTGCAACAGAAACGGGGTTCAAGGCCGAATTTTTCACTTAGAATCTCTCCATCTAGTTCAACGATTTCCGCTAGAGTACTCATGGTCACCGTCAGATCAGTGCAAGGAGGAAACCGAAAAAGGCGCCAAATATTAGTACAAAACCGAAACCTATGTATTACAATTAATAAATGAGAGAGGAATGGTTACAGAAGGAACAGGCTGTGGTTCCCAGGCCTACTAATTTCTCCAAGCTCACCCGTTCCTCAACGTTGCTTAAAAACCCTAGAATTGTTCAAGAGCTGTATCTTGCTTTCCACAATAACTACAAACCGTAGACCACGATTTTCCTAATTTCTAGTTTGATATTGTATCGCAACCGCGGGAGGGAAATGTTTGATTTGTTTAAGTGTCGAAGAAATTGTAGTCAAATTTAAAAGACAAATTTCTCATAAGTGAGATCCATACATCAAAGGAACACTTCTAGCGCATAAATTTGGTAGCAGAAAACTGATTTCAGTCAAGGAGTTACGTCTCCTGCATAATACGCTTTACCGACTGTGTTTTAGTTCCATGAAGTTTTGCTTTTTGAGAGAGGGGAGAATACAAACGGTGCCACGGGGGATCTAAAAACTAAAAGTAATGTTGGTTGCATTTGAATCTAGTTGGTTGGATTTCAAATTGGAAAAAACGTGCGCTGGTGTACTACAGCATTAATGCATGATAAGTGTGTTACTGAGTACCTCCGAGTTATAAGTTTTATTGTTTGATCAAAGACAGAAATAATAAAGATCTACAAGTTACATCTTTATTTTAGCGGATAAAAAGATAACACACAGAGAGCTACAACTATATATATCAAACTAACCTACAATGAGTAGCACAATAATCTTGGCATGCTCCACTATTTTTCGAATTTCTCCTATAACTTTCACTCATCTTCACCTCGCCCACATTTCAGTGTTGCCTTTTGTTACAAAATGGTCACAATATCAGGCGAAATTGTTCACGGGAAGGGGGGAACTTGCAAGTAACTTAGTAGAGATGAATTAAAAGATTATTGTTTATTGTGTTTCGTAGAGGGTTGTCAAGCACCCAGTTAGGGGGGAAGCGTTCCAACTACTTTTGCTAGTCATCATAGCAAGTCAGTGGTGTAACCAGTAAGTAAGGGCCTACAATTTTTTTTCCGCCCATGTGACTTTGATAATATGATAATAACAGGCTTAGAAGGCTCTTGCACGTTATTTCACGCGATACTCTGTTGAGGATGTTATGCACTGATCGATTCGAAGATTCAACATCCCCTCTGGCGAATTTGACAGTCATCTGTTCCCAGGGGAGGGGGTTTGGGTATTGAACCTGGCCAGGGTGGGACATTTTTAGCAGTGCACCTGCGATGCGATATTTACGTTCATAAGTTGCTTTGCAAGTGGAAGTTATTTTAGTTGACTCAAGCTTGTCTGTTCGTCTTGTCGTTGAAACCAAGTTTCCGTCTTTATCACAAGCTTCCCTAAAAAATTTTTCTCTGTTATTTAAGGGCTGTTGTCAAACGAATTTGTGAAACGTGCGCGCTATAATAACATACCTAGATCGTTGCAGACTTATTTGCCCAGATTACGAGTGAGAAGATCTAGTAACTGGATTATGCCTACCGCCAACAAGACAATGAAAATGAAAAAGCATCGGGTGAATTAATCAAACAAAAAACTTATTCAACTAACAAAGTCAAAGCTAAGTGCTAGAAAGAGCTGTGTAAAAAAAATTACTTTATAGATTAGTAAAAATACTGAATAAAAATTTTTTAGATAATTACAAGACTTAAATGCTATCTACAAAGCTTTTGAAGAAGTTCAACTGCAGGAGATTTGTACAAGACATCTAGCACTGGAAATAACTATAAATAGAATAATGCACACTTGAAAAAAGGAAGGCTTGCACAGGTAGCATCAAGTACCATCTTTTCAAGCTTCATAACAATAAGTCACAAACATCTGTT
>CALNXJ010000142.1:60000-65000 GCA_942486045.1 Pocillopora meandrina
TCTTTTTGTCTCTACCGACCATCTGAGCCTGGAACAAGCCATAAGTGATGTATCAAAGATTGTTACCTTTTTCATTCTTCCCCTTTTTATTTGTTGTATTGGAAGCTCTAGCTGTCTGCTTTTTGGTGGTGGTGTTCTTGGAAACTTGAATAGATAAGGTTCACAAGAAGTCAGTGCTTACAATGTCTCATACTTAAAAAAGAAAACAAAATTGGTTCACCTCACCAATGGTCTCATAGGGCTCACTGAATAGTCCATTTCACAGTTGTTTGAGGGTTAAAGCTAGAAACCCGGCAATGTTAGCATAACAAATTATTACTAAGAAAGGCAAGTTCTCAACCCCACTCTTGTTTTTTAGCATCAAATTGTGCAAATGAAAATTGGACAATTCAAAGTATTTTTCAATTATATTGGAAGTCAATTCTGAAATAAAATCTGGAAATCAGCACTATGCCTTAACTAGCCACAAAAGCATGACAATGTTCTTATGGAGCCCTGGTACCAGAGGTGAGGCAACTAACTTATGTCATTGTACATAGAATGTAAAACTTGCTTTTGAAAGCTTTTGAGAGCACATATCAGAGCTCTAAGAGCATATCTTTGACATGGGTCTCAGTTTAAGACAGCAGGAAACTATGAGCACATGTAGCACAAACATGCCTAGCCTTACACCAGTTTGTTCCCTTTCTATCTTCAGGCTAAATTTCCAAAATGGTGAAGTTTTATCTGCAGCTCTTAGCAACAGACACTCTTAACATGTATGTCTGTTGCTTAAAAATAGACTTAGCCAGCAGCAACAACCTATTGACTTAATGCATACAATACTGATTTCAATAACATTTTAAACTCAGAAATCTACAATGAAATTTACACCAAAACTCTACCAAAATTAAGAAATATTAAAGAAAAATAAGTTGGCATTAATCTGTTGCTTTCAAAATGCCTCTGAGTGTAGTTAAAGAACAATTGGATTGTGATGCAGGCTCAAACAAACTGATTGTGATGACGTGCCTTTTTAAGCAACATGAATACTGTATACATGTAAATATACATTGCTCTACCTTTTTGTTTGGCTCTAACAGGTTTTTTCTCTATAGCACCAAAGTCCTCTCCCTCTGTGTCACTGTCTGCATCTGTGTCTGAGCTCCCATCAGATTCAGAATCTGAGTCATCTTTCTCTGAACTTGAGCTCTCTGAATCACTAGAGTCCAGACTCACTAAGAACAACAGAAACTAAACTTTCAGACAAACAATCAATGTAGTATCTGTTACAGGAGAAATTTTAGGTCAGAATGAATTCAGACTGGGTTGATTTGACCACATGAAAGAGCATTTAACAAGTCTTTAACTGGGAGGAAGTAGGAAATGCCACCAGTGAAATGGCTGATAATTGAGAAACCTCCATGGCCTTGACTATTATTAATTTATGTGAAGGATTGCCAGTCAGATAACATTGCCTTGAGTGTTAACTCAAAATTTCTTTTAGCCCCATTAGTAATAAAAAAATGATCATATCATACATTTAAAACTCTGTAAGGCATAATTATGCTTTTTCTTACAGGAAATCTTAAAAATGTGATCAAGACTATTGTCTCCACATTCACAAGTACAACTAAATCTAGGAAATGTTTGAAGTTTTGGTGTCACAAGGTCCTACATGTAACATACACTGGGAGTCAAAGTGCTGCTTATGAAAACTAACACGAAACCCATGAATCAACCCAACTACAAAAGTTCAAGGCTTTATAACAATGCAGATACATGCTCATGTACCTCCCTGTCTTTTTCGACGAGCAGTCTGCCGGTTGTCAGTTTCCAATTCACTACAATTAAAGGAAAATTTTTTTGAAAATTTTCTCTAACAATTATGTACACTATGTTTATTTGTAATATTTGCTTACTTGTTTTAAGAGTTTTTTTTTGTTTTCAAAAGCTTCCCATTCAATCTGCTTGTATTAAGAAAATCAAATAAAATTTAACATAAATGAGGAGAGCACCATCATTCTGTGTAGAAGGAAAAAATGGAGGCAAACCTTTCTATTGCATAAGAGCTTAATCAAGAGAGGTGTTTAATTGTGAAGGGGGGAGAAAGGGGGCAGCAACAGCTGCCCTTATTCAAGTAAATACAGCAACTTCCTGTTTTAGAAACTGAGCAAAAAAATTATTTCTTTGGTTATCACTACAAGTAATGATGATAGGACTGAGTGGGTTCAA
The DNA here is from genome assembly GCA_942486045.1 of Pocillopora meandrina. NCBI lineage: Eukaryota > Metazoa > Cnidaria > Anthozoa > Scleractinia > Pocilloporidae > Pocillopora > Pocillopora meandrina. Next base: position 62,215 of record CALNXJ010000142.1, read on the forward strand.
TTCAGTCTGTAGTGGTGAAAGTGATTAAAAAAATCAGTGACAAACTTGAAGCCCTTGTCAAAGTTGTAAATCACAAGTATGATTACAGACAGAATTGGACAACATGAAGTCCTGTTACCAGTTAATAAAAATTATGACAACAGTCCAGAAACAAACTAACCATTGGTAACACATTTTCATAGAAAACAACAGATAACTCAGCAAAAAGTGCAACAACATCACACACGCGACACAAACACAGGCATGACATGTACACTGTCTTATTAGAACTCAAATCAGACTGGTGCTAACCAATTACGTTTGAGAATTTTGTTATAGTTTTGATTGTCATTATTATTATCATTACTTAAACACATTATCTAAAAGGGAAAGGAGTATTTCTTTTGTCAGTAGACTATAACACTTAATGTCTAGCTCCTTAGAGTGTTATAATATGTATGTGATTTAAAACAATTAAATCAACGCAGGGGAGATATTGTTTAAAATACGAAAATAAAAACTTTTTCACGCAAGAGCATTTTGAAGGTCAGATATTTATGTGATAGCCTCACGATTTCAGACAAATTCTATTCCAGGATCCTAGCTGAGTTAAGGTAGATTTCGTCAGGTCTCACCTTAGGAATTCCCAGTCACATGGCCAGGATATCATGTTAGCTTAATGGGCTGATATAACAGACTCAAAAAATCTCTTAGCGGACGACAGATTAGCTTCAACCCAGGGAACTGAAAATTGATCATTCACTTGAATTAGCACAATAATTAAGCCGAACCGTAAGTTATAACGCTGGCAAAGCTCTTTTGACGTAGAATATGCTCGAAGACAACATCTCGCCTTAGCGTTCGTTGAATGTGTACGAAAGAGGAAAGATTTTTGCATAAGCCCAGAATACTCTAACACATGGCCGTAAAGTAGTCCCAAAGAAAAAACGCAGAATCATGGGGCTGTGCGGAAATCTTGCCCTTCAAGGCGCTGCATCCTTCTTGCTAGAAATCGCTTTTTTAAATATTTACATTTCAAATGTCGAACCGCGCATATTAAGTATTTTAAGAAGACGTTAGATAAATAAATCAGATAAACACAAATAATCAGGCATTGGAATCGAGCGCGCCGTAAGCATCGTTTCACTGCGCTATTCTCGGGAGGGATAAGAAAGAACGATTGTGATTAACAAAAAAAAAACGTAAAAATTGTTACAATATAAAAGTGGTGAGCTTAACACTTACCCTGAAGACCTCAGTTTCGAAGAAAGAGCCGAACCTTATCGATGCTAGGAAGAGGGAGAGATATTGTGCTACTTTACGCGCCAAAATGCAACGGAGGCAAATTAACTTGCCACCAGTCCTTTTCCTCCCTTCCAAATCCCGGAAGTGAATAATAGATCCAGCAATGATCATTTGTGCCAGAGCCCGCGAAACTCTCTCGCGGCCCGCATTGCTTGAATCCTCAAACTTCCTTGCGGGCGAAGACAAGCTGGTGCTGCAGCGCTATATATGGGGGTCTCCTCGCTTATTAATGTCTAAATCTCACCATCTCCGGTTGGGAAGGCGAGACAATGCCACGGTATTTTTTAAGGTTCCTCCAAACTTTCACGGATGTCTTCCGGGAAAGCTTTTGTGCGCGCGCTGCAGATCGTAGGTGAAGGAAGCCAGACTTGACTTGAGACTGACCGAGTCTCATTCTGTTGAATCACAGGCAGCCCAGGCTAGCACGACGAGCCTTCAAAGATATGCAAATATTTTTAATGTTGCGCTATGGTCGAAGAGTAGGGATAAAAAGGTCGCATCCTTCACTTAAAATTTTAGTTTTGTATGAAAACAAAATTAACTTACCACTATGGTTGGTCGATTGCATCTTATGAGTTTTCTAGGTGGATTTAAGAATGCCTGGGTCGTTCTTAGTTCTCCTGCTTTATCCACAATATAATCTTCAGTAGAATGATCGTAAATATTAAGTTATGTAGCACAGTTTGAGGATTTGCCATAGCATTTGTATGGGAATGGAAGCTCGACGCATTCTTAACCCAACATTTTGAGCCTAGTTTTGAACAAAAACCTTATCTTGCTTTAGAATTTGCTCCTTTGAATCTCATGAGATTACTCGGCCCTCTTTGTATAAGTTTTTCCCAAGGTAGGTCAGTTGGTGATCCCATCCGAACAAATCCACTGACAGTAAAACGCTGTTATTTTGCTGTAAATGCCAAGAAATTCAACATACATCCAACGCTCATGTACCCTATTCGAGGTTCACGTACAAAGGAATGGAGATGTAAATGGTTCGAGGTTTGCACAAAAATGAGTTGAGTTAAAGGCCGCCAATTCCTGCCAAAAGGTTCGTGGAGAGCCCTCGGGTTAGATGTTATACGAATTCCGCCGTACCCAAATCGCTTGGGTTAGATGTCCTACGCATTCCGCCGTAACCAAATCGCTCGGGTTAGATGTTATACGAATTCCGCCGTACCCAAATCGCTTGGGTTAGATGTTCTATGCATTCCGCCGTACCCAAGTCGCTTGGGTTAGATGTTGTACGAATTCCGCCGTACCCAAATCGCTATAGGTTCACATTACTTGAGTTCAGAGTAGGTGACCGTTCATGAGTATGCGTTGTCGTAGGGATAGATGAATTTTGAGATAAAAGCCCGTTGATTAAACCATGAAGGCCTGGATAAGGGGCGGGGGCTGCAAATGTCAGTTGTCAGTTAAAATTTTGTCTACTTGTCAGTTAAATTTTGGGTAATTTGTCAGTTGTCAGTTAACTGTCTGTGAAATGGCTCAAACCTCTCCCATTT
>CALNXJ010000142.1:70000-90000 GCA_942486045.1 Pocillopora meandrina
GCTTGGCGTGGCATAGGTATGTAGGTCTGGCTCAAAAGATATCTGCACGCTGAAAAAGTGCAAGCTACACGGGTTCATACGTTTTCTCCTTTTTCTTTATTTGTATTTCTATTCTCTTTCTTGTATTATTATACATGTATGTTTTTTATTCCCACAGGGCATTCCCTCAGATTTGGAAGTAGGCTATGAAAAGTCAATATTTACCAGAACTAAAACCCTTTCTATCACTATTTGTTTCAAAGAACCTCTGTCATTCATAACTATTTTTCAAGAGGATGTTTTTTTATTTCCTCCTATTGCCATCCTGAGAACATGAAACTAGGTCCCGAAAAGTTTTTTGTTTCGTGATTCCCAAAAACTGTGTTCGCGACAACATAAATTGAGAAATCAAAAGTAACTACGCCCGAGAAATTCGCTTTTAGCCTTCTAGCCGCAGAAGGCAAATCCACGCAATGAAGCGTTCTATGACCTTTGTAAACTAGAGACATTACACGGACGAGTATGTAATGTGTTGAAGGGTCAAATATTTTCACAAAATCTGTGACCCTCAAATGGATCACGTAATCGTACATATAACGGCCGAAAAATGTCACGCATGTACAACACCGTTGGCGCACCTGGCGAAGTCTTTCCACTGGCTTCACCAATAAAGAGACAACTTATTTGCTATTTATATATGAGCAAGCTTATTTACCTTGCTTGTAAAACTCCTTGATTAAGTCTGCTATTCTCAGACGAAACGCGTGGGAGATAAATTCAAGTTTTAACTTCCTCAGTTCGTGCAGTGATGCTCACTAGTTTGATCCGTCAAAAACACTTTCAATGTGAAGTCACATCGACCTCGACAGAAAAGTTAGGCTCACCCTGTCATAATCAATGGTTTAATACCGTAAGTATCAATTAAGGTACATCATTGCGCTTTGATCATGATAATAAAAAAATGTGCGTTTCCCCACGCTTGAGGGCGATTTCACTTAGTTTGGCGCGTCTTCGCTCTTGCCGACTAAAATTGCCAACGATGCAGCGAGGTGAGATTACTCAAGAGTTTACACTTCTTGAAATATTTTTCTCCCTCTCGCAACAATGCAACAGACATTTTTTATCCTATGTAGTGTACGTGTATCAGTCGTATTGCGTCTTCGCAGTGATGCCAAATAAGTAATCGAGTGTCTAAGAAGCCCTCAATTCAACCTAAAACTCTAATCGATAGAGTCATGATGGCGCAGTTATCTTGTTCATTTCAACTAACTGTAACTCCAAATGTTATTTTTCTCGCGCTGGCCAGGGACGGCAACGGCTCATACCCCTAATTTCGTGGGTGTACAGCATAAAAGAACATTTGAGAGACGTCAATGTATACCAAACATGAGTCTCGTCTGAGAAGAAGATTATTCTAGCTCGTATTGACTTATTTGGAGATTACGAAGGCCGCGATTTCACGATATGCCTCAAATATCATGGAAAACTTCGTGTAAGATTCAGACCTTCGGGTTCGTAGATGCCAGTTTCCTCCTCATAAAAATCGAAGACGTAAAGTTGAGAGAGAGATAAATCTGAAGATGTCAAAAGAAATCAAAGCTGGTGGCGAGTCTCTCTTGTAGCAAGGTGACTGTAAACCTAATAGAACGCGTACTGTAACTCTTATCTAAATGAATACGGAAAAAGGGCAAGAAGAGCGCTTATCTGAACATCAGTTTTCCTAACTGGTGATTTGTGACAGAGATGAACTTCATATCGTATGATTGCTGGGGAACGCAGATACTGTAAAGGCGCTCAAATAAATAGAGGCGGGCGATGCTCCCTATGACTTTGGAACTGCGACAAGTTTAAAGCGCAGACCAACGTGCACAGTTTGGAGCACCTCAGGGTTTCACTAGGCTCATCACATGAGAAACCTTCAGCAAACTAATCGTAGACGCGGTTGGTTATATATCAGCCACGTGCACAGATCTCTGAACCCGGGTCATCGCGAGAACCATACTCAATCCATCACAGACAGAACAAGAAAACAAGATATTCTTGTTAAGAGGAAGAATGTATTTTAAAACACGTTTCAGTCATTCACTGCCATCCAAAAGCACCTTAACATAAGCAAACACGAAGTGAAGCCGACAAAAAAATCTGCCCATTATGAGATCAAGAGGAAATGGACGGAGGCTTGCCATTCTGTAGGGGGTGGCTACGTTCAAGGTCGGAACTCAGGCAAACTTCTGACGAACAACCCCTAACTAACCAGGTGGACTTTGGATGGGCTCTTTGGAAAGCAAAAAAGTCAGCTGCCTTTTCTCAGAAAGCAAAGAATTACCTCCTGGACAAGGTTGGACAGGGGAGGAAACTAGTGAGACAACCACCTCTAATGTGGCTTCCCAAATGTCCAGTTCATAGACAAGACCGGCCAGAAATGTTGTCTGAGACTGACTGGTTAATAGAGCAGCAAATCGCTCGATACTTCAGCCGGTTATCTGTCCTAACAAAAGCTGTTTTATTGAAGAGGTCCCCCTCTGTAAGTATGAATGAAGACGAAAAGGCCGATGCCGATGATCTAGCTTTGGAAGTCGAAAGTGGCCGAACAAGGCAGAAGATAAGGAGGGACCTTGTAAAATTTTGACGAAGACTGCGGGAAAGGGTACAACTGCTATTAGGCTACAACAAATACAGATCTTTGCATCTCACTTTCCTTTCAAATCTATTGTCTTTTCCCTGGAAGACAACTGGCCATGTCTTCGGATTTTTTCATCAAGGAAAATTTTCGAAAGTAAGTCATGTATGGGGAATTATTATGAACATTACTTTATGTATGTATAGTATAGGGTATAATATGTGTTGAGTAGATAATAATTCCTAATACATGACCTACCTAGGGAAATTTACCGGAAATCTACTGGTCAAAATATTGCTGGCTAAGTCTTAAATGAATTTTACAAGTCACGTAGTTAAACGCCGGTGTCCCAGCGGAATTGGACCCCCCTAGATTTGGACCCCCCTGGTCCAAATCCGCTAGCGGATATGGACCCCCCTATCCAAATCCGCTAGTGGATATGGATCCCCCAACAAAAAGTGAATGAAAACATCATCCTTAACGTTCTGGTAAAAATGGATGATACTTTATGTTCCAGTGCGTACTAAAGTATGTTTTCAATTCAAAACATGCGTATAGTTAATGCATACGAACTGACATCCCGTCGGATGTTTCTTTTGACCAAGGGAAAATGGGCAAGAATTTAGTTTAATGTCTGGAGAGAGGTCATTTTTGAACCTTTTCCGCGATAGCCGAACACCCCTAGATTCAATAAGAGACAAACTTGTCACACTAATTTATTTTAATTTATTTTGTCATTGTTCAATGCTTCAATGTTGGGACGACATGGTACAGTGCGAGTTGTGCGAGGAATGGTTACACATGAGCTGCGAGGGATTTAAGACTGCCCCGGAGGGCGAATGGCTGTGCAGATTACAAGACTCTAGACGTCTTCGTAATTGTTAAGGTGTTATTTCGGATCCCTCAATAGTTAATAATCGTTAAAATTAGAAAATAAGATTGAGTTCAATGTAATAGTCTCCACTTTTGTTAAGACTGTGACGTTAATGTTCATTTGCATCTGAAAATAAGCTGAGAGTTCCAATAGTTCAGAATAGAAAAATTTTTACTTATCATAGGCTTTACGAACGACTTGTAATAGGAGTAGTTTCTTCGTTCTTGTTCAAAAACTGTTTAATGTTATTATTTTAGAAAATCAGACTGAGTTATTTTTGTGACTGGACGCAATAGTCTTCACTTTTGTTATGACGCTTCGTATCAATGTAGTTTGTACACATCAGCAGTTTGTTCACATCTAATTCTAGCGCATACTGTACGACTCGCTGTAATAAATGTGGTAGAATTGGAACAAAATAGCTGGTTTTTTTTTATTACCTTTATTGAGGAATGTTGTGTTGTGATTGAAAAGAACATCGACAAAAAAGCTTGCAAATAGAATTAGTGACCAAGTATGATACAAAGGAAGCTTAAAAGGAAAGTTTGGTAGGGGGTTCAAATCTGCGAAGGGGGGTCCATATTCGCTAGCGGATTTGGACCGGGGTGTGACACCGGCAATACTCGAACAAGAGAGATGTAGATTTACGTGTACTAATACAATACTTCTAAAAAAATTTAAAAAAAAACGTAGATACTTTGCGATCGAAGTAAGCAAATAAACATAGAGATCTGCAGAACATTCTGAAATTGTAATCTGGAAGACAGCATGAACAACGCGCTTGAATAATTCCTACGAAAAGCCTTCGGGTCACGTGAAAATGTTCGATGGCGGTAATTGGCAACGACAACACTATTTTAATTTTATTTTCGGAGTGGTAGCACAATTTTTAGTTTGATAGAACCATTGATATTTCCACTCAAGTGAGAGCGCAGAATTTCTCGTCTGTAAAAGCCGAAGTTGTCGCACACTGGAGCTTGTAATAATGTCGACCAACACGCGGCGTGTGACTTTATTGTTTCCTAAAGTAAACGATAATGATGACAAACGATCAAATTATAGACTAATGAGTGTTTTGTGCCGTACAAAAACCATATTTGCTGATTTCGGCAAATCTCCAAAGTAACAAACGACATGCCTACATGCATCTCTCTAAACGTGAAATTTTCCATTCCTACAAGAAATCTCGGGAGTTTTTCACATTTCCTAGTTTTCTTGATCAATTATCTTGTATACAAGAGACTGCCTAGAGCCAGAATTGCATGACAGTTGTGGATGAGAGAAGCTTGTCACAGCCGCAGATTTTAAAAAGCATCCAAGAAAAAATACGGTAGTGCCTAAAGACTTTTTTGATGGTTTTCAGAGATTAAATGACGAATTCTAATGGGAAATAAAAATTAGTGTTGTAGTTTTCTGGTAAGAGGAGATATTTCACCTCAAAGACGTCAAATATTTGGATGAATCGAAAAGTCTAGAAACACACAATCACTTATTTACCTCTGTTGATTGACAAGCTTTCAATCAAAGTTTTTGTGAGATGGCATGTAGCACGACTGCCTAGTGCTCTTGTGGAAACGCTCCTAAAAGTAACTATACAAATACATATCCACACACACATTCCTCATATTATCAGGTATAATATGTTGAATCAAACTGATCAGAATTGATTTATGTTGTGACAGCTAGTGGGGGGCATAACTGATGGTGAGTCAGTAACAATTCATCACAAAAAAATATTTTGGGAGAGAGATTGGAGGTTCTTCAAGTCTGTCATGAAATTTTTACATGATTGATCCTTAAAATATCATGCTGTTGGATAATCAATCACCTTAGAAGGTAATTTTCCTTTTGTCCTTACCCTTAAACTTCCCTGTCTCACTGGTGCTGGATACCCCAGAGATTCCAGGTTCTCCAATAGGATCAAATTTAGGTTTTTTGGCAGCTGAGCCACTTTTCTCCTCTTGCTTAACTTCAGTGGAACCAGAAGCTAGTATGTAAGTAATAGAGATGAAAAGGTCATGGTAAAAATATGATATTTCATTTTTGTGCTTGCATTTCCTCCTGCTCACTAGTTTGTCAAAGAACTAGAGTCTAAGAAGGTTAGCCTATAGAACAGGCATAATTTGTTGCATTTTTCAGGCAAATGAAGATAAGTGCTAGGCGAGTGCAAGTCATACACAGGGTAGGAGTGCAAATAATATTACTCCTCCCCATGAATTTGTGCTTGCCTCATGCTCGCCTTATGCTTGCCTCAATTCTACTGAAAAAGGCAAAAGAACTTACACCTGTTCTTCAGGCTAAAATATGGATCCTGGCATAGCAAGCTTAGACAATAAGTGGTTCATTTTGATCTATTGAAATACAATTTATCCAGTAACTGCCATTAGCTAAAAAGAAAAGGCACTTCTGGTCAGCGGCAATGTATTTTCTCTAACACACTTACGTGGTGACCTGAGTCATTTGTATTCTTCAATAGCATGATTTAACCATCGATATATAATTAGTTTTAAGGTTGAGTTTTGTTTAATACTGTATAACTTCGAAACTTATTATTTATATAATTGCTAACATCTCATAGTTCTTTATACAAGCTGTTACAAATGAAAGAAACATACCTGTTTCAGGATCATGCAACCTTACTGTAACCACCCAATTAATTCTGAGATAAATATGTTCTAATATTAATAGTGCTGTCAAAATTAAGAGGCCCTTCAAGAACTACACTGTTCAAAAATAATTCTCTTTTGACATTTTGTTTCATAATTGCATCGACCAAAACCTTTTCTCTGTTTCCAGGAACCAAAACTTGGCAAGTAAAAAGTCTCTGGTACCTTCTTTACGCTTCAGAGAAGGTGGCTGAATATCTTCCTTATCTGGGTTGTCTGCCCCTTCTGGATTCTCTTCGACTTCTGTCAAAAGAAGGGCCTTTCATGATTAAAATTGCTTACTACAAACTTTTATTTTTAAATGTAAGTGACTCTCCCAGTGACAGTAACGCAGCCTATCACAATATTTTGTTTGGTAATTAAATGTACAAAGGTTAAAATTTGTTAAGTTTGAGAAGCAAAATTTGGGCATGAGAGGCTTATTCGCCTAAGTATATGTACATGCATAACAGGGTGCAAAGAAGGTCAGTTTTACAGCTTGCCCTTTTGGCAAGCTGTACCTAACATCTACTAGCCTGAAAGTCATTTTTACTAGCCCGAAAAATTTTTTTTCGCAAGCAGACAAAAAAGATCTACATACAGACTAGCGACTTAGTTTGCACATTCTCTGAATTTGGAAGCTATTAGATCATGCAGTAGTGCATATTTTTGATATACTACATGATATAAAGGTCTGTAAACATTCACAGAGCACGTGTCTCACCGGCTTTTTGTTTGCTCTCTTTTTCTTCTTTCCTTTTTCCACGGGACACAACATCAGGATTGGGATTTACAATGAAAAATTTCTTGGTCTCTTTTGTTCTGGTTTCTTTGCTGAAAAAAAGGCCATGTTCTCAAAAAATATAGCTCTTATCTTTTAAATAAGCATTTTTTCTTTTTGCCAACATTGGAGGTCAATGCATTGTCATGATGGGTAAATGGCAACACTAACGTATAAAATAAAATAACACAGCTGACAAGAACTCTTAAAGTAAACTGAATCTCGCATAAGAATATGGCATTTTAAACAAAAAACATCCACATAAAGTGAATTATTAATCCCCCATTTTGATTCTGAGCAATTTGTATTTTTGCAAGAGATTGAAGGCTAGAGAACTCTATAGTCACCTATAACTTTGTGGATTTTCATTGAGAGCTCAAATAATCAATGTTATCTTAGCCAACAGTGGGAGCTAGCTATTCATCATGAAAGCGCAAAATTTTCTTGCTAAAGGTCCTTAACATATCTAGAAGAATTAATAGAGACCCCATTAATGCATTTGAACTGCAGAGTAAAGGCATTAATGCAGATAAAACAATCTTCACACTGTTGGAAACAGTACAAAATACTAACCATTGGTTCCCCAAGAGTGACCTAATCTGGCATTTAATTTCTCCTTACAATATCACCCTGAACCACACATTAAGGTCATAAGAATAAAGGAAATGATCACCAACTTATTAAAGAAGCTCTTGATTGTTAAACCAATTCGCCTTGTGTCTACTTTGGGAAATGTACAGAAAATAGTATGGAGAATGTGTGCATACTGATTTAGGGTGTACTGAATTACAGTACAAGGTTAAACAGGTATGAATAGAGAAGTTAATGTGACTGCCTGCTAAAATGATTGCCTGTTGAGGTATGAAGGGAAGGCCTGGCCAGTCACCTGACTCACAGACTACTACATGTCAGCTATCAAATAAAAACAACTTATTTACCTTATTTCAAGTATAGCCGTATCGGGAGTTTCCTTCGTGAGTTTTAATTCCAGTTTGCCATTGTAGCCAATTTCTCTGAACTCTGTCTCCATTGCATCTTTGACTTTCCCATTCTCAAAGTCTTTTTGAAACTCTAAAAATTTCTCCTGTGATCTACAATCCAAGTCAAGAATGATTGACCCATACCAGAATTCCTTAATGATGCCCCAACATTCAAGAGCGAATCGCAATTTCTTTATAATCAATTCTGGGTTCTCAAGGACAAACTTTCCAAACTCTTTAGCTGAGTCAAATGCATCCTTAAGGGCAGCGGTCACCTTTATTCTAGCTGTCCAAGCACCATTAGTCTCTATCTCAGTCCCTTCAGGTGTCCTTACTCCCATGGCACCATTAGCTGCATTTCTTTCAACTTCACTGGCCATATTTGAATACCTCTTACTCTGCCAAACACAAATATCAATTCAGATTAGATTTTAATGAGCATCACAAGCTACCCTATGGGCAGGACCCATGGTACAAGGGTGCCTCTTGTTAGTCTATGTAAGTATTTTTGGGAAAAAATAGTGCTTACATTGTCACCCCAAATGAATATGATTTTCTACAAAAGCATTCACTGCCCCTTCCTACCCCATTATCCTCTGTCAAATCATGCTGTTGTTACAAGAAAAATGAAAATGTCGAGAATTTATCTCCTTCTCTTTGATACCCGCAGTCTTGTATGATTCCTCTGCAGTAGCAGACAGGTCATAGGTCTATATGTGACTCCCACAAGAGCATTTATGTTAGTGAAGAAACTTCAGAGCTGAAGGTTTGTGGTACCCTTTCAAGGGCGGAAATTTAAGTGTGTCATTCAGAAATGAGTGTTACCGCTGGAGTTTGCACATAGAAGGCTCGATTAACTCCTTTGAGTGTTCACTTCGGAGGCCACGTAGACCCGCCCAAAGCGTAATGACTTAGTTCGGATTGATGCGTTCTGGAAAGGGTGAGATCATTTTGGGGGAAGACTCTAAGGAATGAAACAATAGCGCAATTAAACGACTTCGAGCGGCTGCGTCTACAAGTGTATCCTTTTTGTTTTGATGTGTCAATGAACTCCAGAAAATGATTGAAAACACTTTAAGCCTTCAAGTTTTTTCGCTCAATGTTCTCAAGTTTGATTTGTAGGTATTAAAACAGAGTTTTTTCTGAGTTTTAAAAAGATATAAACTCGGAATACCTTAGGGTGGTATTCCGGGGGTCTACTCTGTTTATTGCCGCTCTAATTTGGTTTCTCTGCACATGCAAACCAAGAGAATGAAAGTAGCCTGACATGAACGCAAGCTCGCAAGTCAATGCAGATCGAGTGAATTCATAATAACAATTCATTATAGAGACAAACAAACTCCTTTTCTACCTCAGAATAAACGTTTTACAGATCATTCCATTTTATCTTATCCTGATTGTCAAGAGATGATATATTTCCAATTTCATGCAAGAACTGGACAGTCTTGCCAAGTATGTCGACGTGCAACTGCAGTTCACAAAGCAAGTTCTCACGGTCGTCTCCTCCACTTTCGTGGTGAATGCCTCCATTTATTTCCTTTGATCTCTCCAGCATATCTTTCAAAAATTTCTCTTACCCGTCAGCCATTTTAGAATTGCTTTTTCAGATTGGTGAAGCTTATTTCCTTTCCAGAAAACCAAAGACAAAATGGAAAAGTGTAAGAAATCGAAGCTTCTTTAAGTCGTTCAAATTGTCCGTCAAACGAAATAGCCACTGATGATGACATAATCACGTGACCCTGGTCGAGCTCGCCCCAGGAGGATCAAATAGAATCTCGCAGTTTAAATAAAATACAAATTCGTAACTTTCGATAAAACTTTAAAAGTTTAACTTTAAATAAATTTAAGTGTCAATTTTAATGAATTAAAGTTTAAATTTAAATGAATTGAAGTTTAAATGTAAATGAATTGAAGTTTAAATTTGAATGAAATAAAAATGAAATTCGACGGGAGCCCCACTGATTCGGAAATGAATCTAAACAATAGCATGAATATATAAATGCTTAACGACCCAGGAACGTAGGGACACACTTAAATCGACGCGAAGTTGTAATGTTTGAAAAATCATTGACCTCGCCATTTTAGAATTTGAACTCGTCAGCCTTTGGAGTGAATTTTCACTTTTCCTTGAAGTTACTAAGTCGTTATCTAATATAATGTAGCCCTAGAGACGGTGGTCACCAATACTCCAGATGTCCAAACATCATGAATCTCTACCTTAGTCCCTCCAGCTGTCTTTACTCTCTTGACAGAACCACGAGTACTTGATCTGGCACCATCAGCTGCATCTCTTTTGGCTTTTCTTTCCATACTTGATTTCCTCTTCCTCTGCCAAACGCAAATATGAATTTAGATTAGATTTTAATGATCGTCACAAGGTACCCTATAGGCAGGGCCCATGTGTGAGTATTTTTGGGAAAGAAACGTTGTAGCTACCGAATGAATATGATTTTCTACAAAAGCACTCACTGCCCCTTGCTATCCCATTATCCTCCGTCAAATCATGCAGTTATTGTTATCATGCTCTTTACCCGATTTGATTATCCCTTGGCAATGATAAATTCTTCCATTGCCAAAACCATTCAGAGCTTTTCATTTTTAGAGAGAAAAACAAGGAAAACAGCAGCGTTGTGCAAGTGAGTTTGCCCTTCAAAGATCAAACATCAGCTAACGCAGTTAAAAGGCAAATGGGTGATCTCAGTAACAAGATTAGCACTACACTACAACCCGTGTTTATCAGCTGAAAATTGGAACAAGACCTCAAGCCCAGAGGAATCAAGCCTCCAATCGTAAATCAACAAGGCGTTGTTTACTCTTTTATTTGTGATCAGTGTGATTCAGATTATGTCAGCTTTACAGCTCGACACCTTTACCAACGTTTTGTTGAACATAAGTACTCTGCGATCGGTAAACATTTTTCGACAGCCCATGGGGATTCAAGCCTCCTCAAAAGAAAGGCAATACCACATTCTAAAAATGCTTTTCATTAAGCAGTGCAATCCTAGTCTCAACACGCAGACTGATTCCACTCGCGCAAAACCCTTTTTTTAAAAGAACATTCTATTACTTATTGTTTTTTAGTATTTAAACATTTTTTATCTTTCACTCATCGACTTAATAATGACGTTAGCCAAACGTCGAAACGTCGTCAACATATTTTTAATATGCTTTTACGGAATGTTTTATCGCAAATTTTTTACATTAAATGTGTTAAAAACCGCTTCTTTTTCGTTATTGCAAGAACAATGAAAATATCGAGAATTTATCTCCTACTCTTTGATACCCGCAATCTTATATAATTCCTCTGCAGTAGTAAACAGATCATAGGTCTATATGTGACTCTCACAAGAGCACTCATGTTAATAAAGAAACTTCAGAGCTGAAGGGTTGTGGTACCCTTTCAAGGGCGGCGATTTACGTGCGTCATTCAAGAATGGGTGTTACCGCTGGATTTTGTGCATAGAAGGCTCGATTTACTCCTATGAGTATTCACTTGGGGCCACGTAGACCCGCCCAAAGCGTAATGACTAAGTTCGGATTAATGTGTTCTGGAAAAGGTAAGATCATTTTGGAGGAAGACTCTAAGGAATGAAACAATAGTGCAATTAAGCGACCTCGAGCGGCTGCGTTTACAAGTGTAAACATTTTGTGCCTTGACGTTTTTTTCGCTCAATGTTCTCAAGTTTGATTTGTATTTATTAAAAAGAGCACTTTCAGAGCTTTAAATAGAGACCTTGAACGAGCATATTTGATGATTGTAGGCAAAAGTTCGCATTTTACTTCTTGTTATTGGCGTTGTAATTTATGCACAGCCATCTTTTACTGGCGCGTGTGAAGCATGAATGACTGCAGACATATTATGCATTCAAGTTTTGTTCGCCAACCGTTCCCAATTTTGATTTTCATAAAATAGAAAAAGACATTTTGCGAGCTTTACAAAGAGACCTTTGAACGAGGTGGGTGTGAAGCGTGTTTGCAAGTCGTGCATTCTAGGACATTCCCATATGCGCGCGCCAGATCACGATCGAAATTTACAAAAGTCCGACCTAAGAAAATAAATAGCTCCGAGTCTGAGTGCTCTCTACACATTTTTACGACTCTGAAATTAAAGGGCGTTCCGATTTCTACAGCTATCTTACATTTCCGAGTGAAACTCGACGGGAGCCCCACTGATTCGAGAATGTACAAGAACAATAGCAAGAAAATATGAATGCTTAACGACCCACGCAATGTAGTCACAGACTTAAATCAACGTGAAGTTGTAATGTTTGAAAAATCGTTGACCTCGCCATCTTAGAATTTGAACTCGTCAGCCTTTGGAGAGAGACGGTGGTCACCAATATTCTTGATGTCTAAACATCATGAACCTCTACCTTAGTCCCTCCAGCTGTCTTCACTCTCTTGGAAGAACCACTAGTACTTGGTCTGGCACCATCAGCTGCATCTCTTTCGTCTTCACTGGCCATATTTGAACTCCTCGTACTCTGCCAAACACAAATATGAATTCAGATAAGATTTTAATGATCGTCACAGGGTACCCCATGGGCGGGGCGCATGTTACAAGGGTGCCTCTTGTTAGTCTGTATAAGTATTTTTGGGAAAGAAATAGTGCTTACATTATAGCTACCAAATGAATATGATTTTCTACAAAAGTACTCACTGCCCTTCCTATCCCACTATCCTCTGTCAAATCATGCTGTTATTACAAGAACAATAAAAATATCGAGAATTTATCTCAGTCTCTTTGATACCTGGAATCTTGTATGATTCCTCTGCAATAGCAGGCAGGTAATAGGTCTATATGTGACTCCCACAAGAGCACTCATGCTGGTAAAGAAACTTCAGAGCTGAAGGGTTGTGGTTCCCTTTCAAGGGCGGCGATTTAAGTGTGTCATTCAGGAATGGGTGTTACCGCTTGATTTTGTTCATAGAAGGCTCGATTTACTCCTATGAGTATTCACTTCGGGGGGGCCACGTAGACCCGCCCAAAGCGTAATGACGAAGTTCGGATTAATGTGTTCTGGAAAAGGTAAGATCATTTTGGAGGAAGACTCTAATGAATGAAACAATAGTGCAATTAAGCGACCTCGAGCAGCTGCGTCTACAAGTGTTTTTTGACGTGTCAATGAACTCCAAAGAATGCTTGAAAACATTTTAGGCCTTCAAGTTTTTTCGCTCAATGTTCTCAAGTTTGATTTGTATGTATTAAAACAGCTTTTTTCAGAGCTTTAAAAAGAGACCTCAAACGAGCATATTTGATGATTATAGGCAAAAGTTCGCAATTTACTTCTTGTTACTGGCATTGTAATCTATGGACAGCCATCTTTTACTGGCGCGTGTGAAGCATGAATTCCAAATAATGACTTTAGACATTTTATGCATTCAAGTTTTGCTCGCCAATTGTTCCAATTTTGATTTTCATAAAATAAAAGAGGGCGTTTTGCGAGCTTTATAGAGACCTTTGAACGAGATGGGTGCGAAGCGTGTTTGCAAGTTGTGCATTCTAGGACATTTCCATGAGCGCGTGCCAGATCACGATCGATATTTACAAAGTCCGATCTAAGAATATAAAATAGCTCCGAGTCTGAGAGCTCTTTACACATTTCTGCGACTCTGAAATTAATCAGAAGCCTTTGAAAGTAATTGATGAGGGAAGTGTTCGTGGGAAGGGTGCGCTCGCGAGCAGTTTTGTTAATGAGCTCCAAACTTCTGTTCTTGATTTTTAACCAAGTTCACGGCAAACGCGAACGGCAAATTCCGCCTACTTATCCTCTTATCCAATGGACCCAACAGAGAAATACACAAATATCTTCTAATTACAATAAACGTAGATATTTTCACATTACTGCTCTTAAAGTTGAAAGGCCGACGAAAAGGTTCAATTCTTGCAATTTGCTATTGTCATGCGCGAGGCGGTGTACTTAACTTATGTTTTGTTTTAGAGGTATTATGCCTTTCAAATTTGGCGTTCCTAGCTTTGTGGTTAAGAAATTAAAGGCAAAATTTTCGTTATTGAAGCTATTCTTCGTTTTTGGATGATAAAAAAAAGAAAACTTGTCCCAAATGTTTATCAAAGGGCGTTCCGATTTCTACAGCAGTCTTACATCTCCGAGTGAAATTCGACGGTAGCCCCACTGATTCGAAAATGAACCTAAACAATAGCATGAATGCATGAATGCTTAACGACCCACGCAACGTAGTCACAGACTTAAATTAACGTGAAGTTGTAATGTTTGAAAAATCGCTGACCTCGCCATTTTAGAATTTGAACTCGTCAGCCTTTGGAGTGAGTCCCAAATTTTCACTTTTTCTTGAGGTTACTAAGCCTTTAGGCTAAGTCTAATGTAGCCCCAAAGACGGTAGTCACCCATACTCTAGATGTCCAAACATCATGAATCTCTACCTTAGTCCCTCCAGCTGTCTTTACTCTCTTGGCAGAACCACTAGTACTTGATCTGGCACCATCAGCTGCATCTCTTTCGTCTTCACTGGCCATATTTGAACACCACTTACTCTGCCAAACACAAATATGAATTCAGATTAGATTTTAATGATCGTTACAGGGTACCCTATAGGCGGGCCCATGTTACGAGGGTGCCTCTTGTTAGTCTGTGTAAGTATTTTTGGGAAAAAATTTAGTGCTTACATTGTAGCTACCAAATGAATATGGTTTTCTACAAAAGCACTCATTGCCCCTTGCTACCCCATTATCCTCTGTGAAATCATGCTGTTGGTACCAGAACAATGAAAAAAAATCAAGAATCTATCTCCTTCTCTTTGATACCCGCAATCTTATATGATTTCTCTGCAGTAGCAGACAGGTCATAGGTCTATATCTGACTCCCACAAGAGCACTCATTCTAGTAAAGCAACTCCACCTTACATATTGTTACGTATATGGTTTTAATCTTATTTAGAAATTCTGTCTGTGTACACGTACAAGAGTTGTTGATTGGAAGAAGAGTTGTTGTTGCTCAACAAATGTGGATCTTAATTGAGTGTATTGGCGAAACATGGTGTCAGGAGTGATTTTTTTTAATCTTATAGGGAGCTGCAATGCACGCGATTAACTAGTTATGTTTTCACTCCGTTCAATCAGTTCTGGGTGCGAAGCGAAGCCAAACAACTGAAGCAAACGTTACGTACGACGATTTCCTTCATCGACCACGTGCGTAGAAAGCGAAACGATGTCAGATACTGAAGAAGCCCCCCTACCACCAGCTCTACAAGCTGTTTCCGCCGGTCTGCACGCTCCCCCACCGCCTCAGATATACAATTTCCCCACAAATTTCCCTGTACCAGCAGCAATGGTTTGTCGTGGGGATGTTCCAAGTAATTGGGAGTTTTCCAAGCAACAATGGCAAGATTATGAAGAAGCGACTGGTTTGGATCAAAGGAATCAACTGGTACGGTCAGCAACGTTCCGTTGCGTTGTGGGAAAAGAGTGCCTGCAGATTTTTCGGAATCATAATTTGGCTCTGGTGAAGTTACTACTTATTCACCACTCAAAGCACTGGAGGATTATTTTCTCCCGAGCGAAACGTGGTTTACGAAAGGTAGGTGTTTAATTCTTGTTCTCAAACACCCGACTAAACTGTTTACTGTTTTGTCAATCGATTAAGGAAATTGGCCTGGCATGAATTCAGGAATCAAAGCTGTAGTTGAGAGATGCTAAGTTTGCTCAGAGTTTCAAGCAAAAAATGCTAGTCAGCCTATGCAATCTCATAAAGTTCCTGACAGGCCATGGAGCAAATTTGCTACAGTTCTGTTTACAGTAAACGGGAAGAATTACATCACACTCGTTGAGTACTTCTCAGATTTTGTTGAAGTTGATGAACTTGAGGACACTACCTCACATGCAGTTATTCAAGTTCTTAAACAGCAATTCAGTAGACATGGGATTCCGGACACTGTTGTTTCAGACACAGTTTAGCAGTCAGGAATTTCACGAGTTTTCACTCATCTGGGATTTCAACGATGTGACGTCATCAGCACATTATGCAAAGGCTAATAGTAAAGCTGAATCTTCAGTCAAGACGGTCAAACAGCTATTCAAGAAAGCTAAACGTGATGGTGAGGGCCCCTGGTTTACATTTTTTATTAGACTATAGGAACGCCCCTACAGAAGGTCTAGGAACCGGCCCTGCTCAAAGGCTTATGTCTAGAAGAACACGAACTCTGTTACCTACAGCAGTAAGTCTTCTTCGTCCCGAAATAATTCCAGACTCTACAGAGCAGTTACAGTGGAAGAGGCGAAAAGTAAAGTTTTACCATGACCGTAGTGCAAAACAGTTGCCTGAACTGGAGATTGGACAAGAACTCCGAATTGCTCCCTTGCGGAAGAATCAAACGTGGAGGCAAGCTACTTGCCTAGAGAAACTCTCAGACAGGTCCTACGTGGTCAAATCAGGCGATCAGACCCTCAGAAGGAATAGGCAGTTCTTGAGACATGTAGCAGAGCCTACAACTCAACACAAGCAAAGCAAAAAGGGTGGTACAACCTTACCTAGTGTCAATCACAAGGAAGTACTCACGGCACTGACATGGCCTGCCACACCTTTAAGTCCTAAGCCAACGTTGATAAAAGCGTTAGGTTCGGTTAGGGACTAGGTTTAGTCTCGGCGTCAACGAGTTTTGTGTAAACTTAAGTTAGCCAGATTTTTTAGTCAAGTTTTGTCAGAGTTGTTTTATTATTTTTTTTTTAAGAAAGGGAGATGTTACGTGTATGGTTTCATGACCGTATTTGGAGAATACTGTCTGTGTACACTTACATGAAGGGTTGATTAAGAGAAGAGTTGTTGTTGATTTGGAAACGTGGATCTCAGTTGACGAGTGTCTTGCCGGCCGTAACACATATGCGGGTGATTGTGTAGACAATCTTCAGTTGTATTTAAATCAAGACTAAGAGAATGTTCTTAGTTGGTTGAGGGCGAACAAACTTACTCTAATATGACTCAAACCGAGTTTATGCTCATCGGTTCATGGCTGAGATTAAGTACTCTAGCAGTTTCTCCTACGATCACAATTTATGACAATCAAGTTAGCTAGGTCACCACTGCAAAATCACTTGACCATCGATAACAAACTCGATTGGAGCAGTCATATCGATAAACTAACAAAGAAAGTTGCTTCTGGCATTGGGGCTATAAAACGAATAAGGCACCTTGTCCCTCAAGCGACATTGATTCTAATATATCAAGCTCTGATTCAGTCACATTTTGACTATTGTAATATTGTTGGGGGAAACTGCGGGACAACTTTTCAGAACAAGGTACAGAAACCATAAAACAGAGCAGCCCGTGTTTTGACTTATTCAAATTATAACGCCGATGCTGGTCACTTGTTTGAGCTCTTGAGATGGAAAAACCAAGCTTCCCAGCCGCAAATACAAAGAGCCATAATGGTCTATAAGTCTCTGCACGGTTTAGCTCCAGATTATTCATGTTCTAAATCTAAAAGGCGAGAAACAGCGTATAACCTAAGAGACTCTGAGAATAAGCTTAATGTTCCTTTGCCACGCACAAACTGTTACAAGAATACCTTTTAGTTCTTTGGAACAGA
This sequence comes from Pocillopora meandrina, assembly GCA_942486045.1. Lineage (NCBI taxonomy): Eukaryota > Metazoa > Cnidaria > Anthozoa > Scleractinia > Pocilloporidae > Pocillopora > Pocillopora meandrina. The sequence continues at coordinate 87,441 of CALNXJ010000142.1, forward strand.
CTTCTTCATGACATAAGACAAGTAGAGTCCCTTGGGTTATTTAAGCGTTTAATTAAAGAAGTACGCTCAGGCACGGCATTCGTGGAAAGCAGCTTTAGTTAGGTTTGTGCTTTTGGTATAGTTTTTATAGTTTCTCATCTAATAGATGCATGTATATATTTGAATGCTTTTATTGCTGATGAATTGTCCGTGGGTAAATAAAGATTATCTATCTATCTATCTATCTATTTATCCAAAGAAACTTTAGAGCCGAAGGGTTGTGGTAACCTTGCAAGGGCGGCGATTTAGCTGTGTCATTCAGAAATGGGTGTTACCGCTTGATTTTGTACATAGAAGGCCTTTAGGTATTCACTTCGGGGGCCACGTAGACCCGCTAAAAAGCGTAATGACTGAGGGGCCTCTTCATATGAGCCCGGTTTACCGGGCTGGGCCCGCTTACCGGGACGAATTTCGCCTTGGTTTCATATGAGAAAATTCAGCCCGGTTTCCGAGATGAGAAAAGGCCGAAGATCCTGGGGCCGAGTTTTGGCGCGAAATTAGAAAAACAAAACAAAGATAGCGAAACGCAACTGAGTTATTAATTTTGCGCCTATCATGGCTTTTGCGACCCTTTTAGCTGTATCACTGCAGTTAGACGAGTTGCTAATGATGTGGAAATTTCATCAGGTAAGGGAAAACGATGCCGTTCGGGCCGCCTTTTTGCGGAAGCGAAATTATTCGTTGCAAAGAATTCATTCCGGTAACCTGGATGAAGAATTTTCCAGCCGCTTACCGAGATCCCGGTTGGAAAAACCAAGATCTCGGTAACCGAGCCAGACCACCCTCTCCTATGACCACATCGAAAATTTTACAAAGGATTTAAAGGTAAACCGAGATCTCGGAAACCAGGCCAGCCCGGTCAACCGGGCTCATACGAAGAGGCCCTAAGTTCGGATTAAAGCGTTCTGGAAAAGGCGAGATCATTTTGGAGGAAGACTCTAAGGAATGAAACAATAGCGCAAGTAAACGACCTCGAGCGGCTGCGTCTAGAACTGTTTTGACGTGTCAATGAACTCTAAAGAATGATTGAAAACATGTTATGCCTTCACGTTTTTTTTTTGCTCAATGTTCTCAAGTTTGATTTGTATTTATTGAAACAAAGCATTTTCAGAGCTTTAAAAAGAGATCTTAAACGAGCATATTTGATGACTGTAGGCCAAAGTTCGTATTTTACTTCTTGTTGTTAGCGTTTTAATTTATGCACAGCCATCTTTTGTTAGCGCGTGTGAAGCATGAATTCCAAAGAATGACTGCAGACATTTTATGCATTCAAGTTTCGAAGCTATTGTTCGTTTTTGGACGATAAACAAAAGAAAATGTGTCACGCGTTGATCAAAGGGGCTCCGATTTCTATAGAAATCTTACATTTCCCAATGAAACTCGACGGGAGCCCTACTAATTCGGAAATGAACCTAGACAATAGCATGACTATATGAATGCTTCCCTACCCACGAAACGTAGGGACACACTTAAATTGACGTGAAGGGCAATGAAAATATCGAGAATTTATCTCCTTCAGTTTGATACTCGCAATCTTGTTTGATTCCCCTGCAGTAGCAGGGGCCTAAGTTATTATTAGTGTGTAAATTATATTTTACCCACAGGAGTATATCTAAGGATGGAATTCCTAAGGTGGACGTAAAATTCACAGTGTAAAGTATCGATAGTGCCGCGTAATGAGAATTAGGCAACAGATTTCAACTTAAAAGGTTGAACTGAATTACTTTTAGCCTTTCTTTTGCCAATAAAATTTTTAAAACCAAATTGTTCCTGTTTGTTATCTTAATTGTTGTTGAACAATTCGTCGAAGCGTGACTGGATTAATTCACCCTTCTTCAGTCCATTGACTAGCACAATCAACAGAATGAAGGCGGCAATTAAAAGACATGACTATCGTGGATACGTTACAAGACTAGTAAACTACTTACCTCACTGAGAAGTAAAAAGTTCACGTCTATGGCTAGCAAACCCGCTCCACGAAAACACTTGATCTAGGGATGCAATTTCCAAAGGTAGAAGTAAAATTCAGAGCATAAATTAGGGATACTACCGCGTAGTGAGAATTGGGGAACAGATTACGACTGAATTGGTTGAACTGAATTAGTTTTGGCTTTTCGTCTGCCTCAAACTGGAATTTCTGCTCTTTGTTATCTTAACTGTTTTTGAACAATTCTTCGAAGCGTAACTGGATTAATTCACACCTATTTATTCTGTCGACTAGCACAATCAACAGAGTGAAAGCGGCAATGGAAAGGCTTGACTATCGTGGATACGTTACAAGGCTAGTGAACTACTTACCTCAGAAGTGAAAAGTTCGGGAATTAGTTGGCAAATCCAGCTCCACGAAAATTACTTGATCGTCGGCGTCGCTTAGGCTGCAGAACAACGCCTATTATTCTTAGCGTATCGATCCCATGAGACACAGCGCCGTCAATAATTTATGTTGAAAAAAAAATTGAAAAAAAAACGCGGTAAATTTTTGGAACAGATGCCTTAGATATGAATGAACCCTCTCCAAAGT